>SDVV010012132.1:0-15586 GCA_016164225.1 Gammarus roeselii
GTCAAGGTGCATGCATCGCGTCCTACCCCGCCCACCGCTAATTAACCCCTATCTATAATCCTTCACTAATCCGGGTTTCGCGCCACATCTAACTACTATTGTTGCAGAATCCTGCAATTTCACCTCAGCGTGTTCTGTCTCTTTTGACTTTGCATTGTTCTGGCCCTAAAATGAATTTTCTTTGCCTCTGAGGACGAACGAGCATTGGATAGCGTAATTCCATTGAACCATTCCCGCACTCTCCTCTTAGCGCAACATTTTGTTTCTGCTCGGTTTTTACCCCGCTTGTGAATTATATAATGAGATTCACTATCACTACAGTCGTATTCCTGCAAAGCGAGTAATTTAACGTCACGGATAGATAACGACAGAAATCTCCACGCACATAGTCGCTTTAAATATGCCCGGCCCGGATCACACATGAATGCATGAATGGCAAAGCCTCTCAAACTCACACCCACACATAACCAGACAACCTTTACTACCCAACATATCAGACAGATAATCAAGAAACTACGTCATAGAAACAATGTCTGATCAAATACTATGATTCATCGGATAAAACACAAATCTATTAAGTACTTTAAATATACTCGGTTACTTCTCCGATTTCTCGTCATGTTTCGGAAAGACTGGTACTTATGCTCAGCAAAAGGTGATGTGTTCACTTCCGGTCACTCACGGGTTCATTTGCACGGTCACACGATGGGACGAACGCTATAAGGTTCTGACCCATCATCATATGTATTTTAAATTTGTGCATCCATCATCAAATGTACTTCATATTAGTGTACCCATCCTCATATGTATCTTAAATATGTGTATATCTATGTATAGACTTATAGCGGTACAATAATACCGTTCCGTCTGTATATGAGCACCCCAACTTACATAGGTCCATCCACACACCAACATCCTTTGACACATGTATTTGGCGGATGATATGCATTAAAACTGCCGACACGCTGTGATAGACTCTGTATTGTCACCTAATCCGACCTGATATTACACGCACTCCAAATTGATTGTGAATTTTATTTATTTCATTGTTCAATGGGAATTCTGCGCGTATTGTGAATACGTATGTATTGTTTTGTACGTGATGTAGATGTATGTTTCTTCGTGCATAAATGTGTACTCTGTTACCGTGGCACGAAAATACCATACCGGTTTGTGTATGAATGCATTTTGTTTTTCTTATTTGTTTGCTATGCCAGTGGTTCTCTAACTTACATAGATCCACCCATACCGTCGCATTCTTTGCTAATCAATTGATTTGGCTGTGGGTCTGAATTAAGATGTCATATTTATTACTATGCAAAAGCTTTCAATGTCAATTGACAACACCTTATTTCATCAGGACATATTGCATACTTGGTGTGTACCTCAAACCTACCATGATAGCTCTTCCGTCGTGGCACGTTACAAAGAGCTTATTGTTCAACGAGAATAACACACCGCTCTTGCAGGAGGAAACTTTTTTATTTTATATTATAATAATGATATTTTCTCTGTTTTTTGTATTATGTTTTATCAATGACTCTGTTTCACATAGACTCACTCATACCGTCGCATTCTTTGCTACCCAATGTATTAGGCGTATAGCTGAATTAGCAATTCTCACTCTAACAAACTGTTATATAAAAGATCCCAATGTCAGATCGCAATACCTTATGTTAACAGGATACAGTGCATATTTATTGTGTACATTAAAACTTGACCCTGATAGATTTCTCGTCGTGACATGTTTCGGCAGGAGCCGTGTTCGTATGTTCAGCTAGGAAAGTGAAATGCCACCCCCCCGCTCGCACACAGCTCCAATTACTCAGTTACAGGTTCTTAGCTTGTTCATTTTACCTATTTCAGATTTACTGTTGAAAAGAAGAATATACCTCCTGTGTATGAATAAACTTTTTTATTTCATTATTTATTTATTAATTCATCTAGAGTGAAGAGGCTCCCTCGGTCGTGGTGTAAGCGATTCAGCTCTCTTCCCGAGTTACAAAATATTTGCGGGCTGGTAAAATCAGTACTAAAGTAACCATTTTAAAAACAATTATCCTCCTGATGTTGTATCAATTCTGATTAGTAATTTCTTCTGATGAAAACATAGCTTTCTCTGCGATGAAACAAGCCATATACTAATTGAGTCTTAAATAAAGTGCAAATATTTATTTTACTAAGATCATATGTTGATGATCTGCTGATATATGATATGGGTTAACTATAGAACCCATTTCAGGGGCGCAGAAGTCATGTTGCATATAACAACACAGCCATTCATTAATATTCCTGTGAGACCGAAAATGTGGTAATGCAACTCTGATTCTCAGTCGTTCACTTGACAAAAAATATATAAAGAAGAGCTTTTCTGAAATAAAATCATGGACGCGCGTAGCACTTTCTTTAGTCACACAACCAATTGCGACTCTCTCCCCAGCTTGCGCTGGTAGCCTTTACTGTCCCCACGGCGTTTATGGGCTGAACTTACACCATTAAAAGACCGGATAGAATGTCTCTTCTGGGTCAGGTAGTCTCGAGCCTACTATCTCCAGATTCCAATGAAAGCGACGAGAGGCCGATACGCTACCTACTCGACCTCAGAGTTAGTATTCCTACCGAGAGCCACTTTATGGTGTGAATGACATGAATTAAAAAACTGATCCATTTGCCACCTCAACTGTTGAATCGCTGGTCTAACCCCGTCCGATCAATCCGGCGGCACAACAGCCAAGTGCAGACAAGAGCTCCTACATGAAAGACATCAATAGTGTCTCGGTGACTTCAGAGTGTAGGTGCGTTCGAGATGCAACAGCTTTTCTAAATAGCAGCGGATTGTTTGCTCCCAGTAGCAGCTGGTACACACTCTGTTCTATGTTAATCTTTGTTTTGCCTAAAATACGGAACCATTTTATATTCCGAACATCAATTGTTCTAGGGTCTTTGACGGTATCCCGAATGCATTTATATTCAGAACGTCTTGGTTTAAAACAGTCACGGGCGATATCATGTGTTCTGTTATCTACTAAATGCATTTATCTTCGTTACTTGATAAGTAATTAAATATTTAAAGTATTAAACTTTCTCGACAATAGCACACATGAAGGTGGTAATTGCAGCCAAGGTATGGGCAGCGTAACGGTTGTTTTCGATACATCGAATCTCCAGAAATAAGCCCATATTAAGAAGCTAAATGATTTCTTTATACGCATCACTTTTCCTATACGTGCGTTTGATATAGCACAAGAGCAATTTTGATACGTAGTCCGCTGGCCAGGCTCTCAGCGCTGAATTCCTACCCGCTTGTGGGTCAGAAATGATAGCAACGATATGATAAAATTATCACAGACTTCCATGTACAAATACGTTAAATGACTGCACATGGACATGATGATGAATGAATAAAAATGAAAACACTGTCTCTGAGACAAAATCAAGATGATACATTTTATCTTATTGTCATGATAAGGGATACTCCCTGTCACGTGCAGAGGGAGCGTTAAACTGGCTAGTAGACATAATTCGTAATCCTGAACAGACCTATACTTTAATATATTCAACAGATCTAGTAGTACTGAATTAATTCCGTGGAAATAATTGTTTCTAATTTCGGTCAAATGTAGTAGTATATTATGCAATGCTCCAACATTTAGTGAATGACACTTTCAAGAATTCCGCAATGATGTTTTTGTTTGCCTGCACAGTGATATCGATTACAATAATTTTAAGGAAAGTATGAACCGTAGTTATTTTATCAAAGTCAGCGCGTCGTTGTGTGTCTCAGTCTAGAGAGTGTCTTGTGTCAGTTGTTAAGGACGAGCATTTTCCCGTTGTGGTACTCTGCAGCAAGTCAGAATGTCAACACAATGTCTATAATTTTTTTATTTAAATTCATTTGTATACTGATCCTCCATTGACGTGAATATTCACTCCAAATGAGTAAATTTTTCTATACGTGCACTTTAAATTGAACTACCGTTACAAATGATGAGTGATGCGGAGCGTCAATCAATGGTCATCAACATTCATGTAAGTCCATCCATGGGTATTTTGTTCTAACTTTTTTGAGCTCTTAGTTCTTGCTACATCGCTAGTAAAACTAAATTTTTGTTTGATCAGCTTTACCATTTGCATTAGGTTTTTAGAATAGAAGTTTAAGTTCAAATGAACTTGAGAACAAATTTTCACAGATTTATGGTTTTGCTATTAGTCCGTTTTCCGATGGAAAGACTAAGGTGGATAACTTGCCTGGGCAATGCCCTGCAGTGGTTTGCATGCTGTTGGTCGTTCAAACGCTGCATCTTGTTCTAATGTCCAAACAATTTAACTTCAAATGAATGATAAAATGTTTCCTGTTCTTAAAATTGTGCGATCGTTAGTGCAATGGAGAAGCAACACATCTTCACTCCAGGCACTAGCTTTATTGCACACTCAGGCAGCTGATGCACAGTATCTAGAATGACAGACTAGTACTGTGAACTTTGCACTGAGATAAATACATAATCATTTGAGGTAGCTACTGAACCACTGCAGAAGTGTTTTTGTATAACTGTGTACATTTCTATAAGTATTCAATGTGATGTGAACCCATTGAATATGTGTGTAAATTATTTGTCAGGTCAAATCCTATCTAATGCTCCTTTCTTCTGAAAATATAATCATTCACTTCTGATTTTTTTTCCACTTGCAGATCTGTAATACATTGCAACCTGTAGAATTGCTATCATAGAGAAAGGTTGCACACATTTCTTGCTACCTTCCTTGCTCAAAGACCTGTAGCAGCATAATGTTAATCAATGTTCTTTGGTTGAAACTTGCAGTAAACTATATGAGTAGATAAATGATAATTATTCAGCATATTCACATAAATTTTATATGCTATTACTTTTCGGGTGCTTGGTAATCTAGGCAGTGCTTAACTTGTACGCTCACTGGGGGAAAGTGATAGCTTGAAATTGTTTTTCAATAGACTTTGGCCTGATGCTAGAAATTGTTTTTCAATAGACTTTGGCCTCATGCTGCCAACTGAACAAAAAAATGTTGGTGTGAAATTTATTTTCAATAGATTGGCACACTTGAAAAGTTTTTCTCCAAAAATATTTGTTTAATTTAGTTGTTTATCTAATGTGATTGATGAGTCATAACATTCTTTGGTGTGGTACCAAAATCCATAAATATACCAAATGATAGATTGATAAATTTCTCTATCATCCCATTTGATGCACACAGCAATGACAGCATAACAGTCAGTCTGGCAACCCACTGTAACTAGATACATTTTCCTTTCATTGATTCCTGTGAGGACTATTTGGACATAATACTATAAACATGTATGTAGGTAATGTGGCCCAACACTGCCTTCCTGGCAGTTGTAAGTACCAACAGCTGCACAGGGTCACAGACTCCAGGTTAATGATAATTATGATCACATCATCAGCAAGACTTTCTCTGTGAACATTTGCTTGCATTAACAAAATTGCTGTATGAAATATATACTCAGTGTGGTGCATAAACATTTTAAAGAAGGCTTATCCTGGGGTTAATAATTGCAAGTTAAATGAATAATGCATTTTTTTTTTATCCCTTTATGGATGTTCATGTGTTATTAAATTTTTGAAGATCATGTTATCTACATGTTATCTTCAATTATTTTCTTTAATGCAACACAAGAAAATCATTTACAGTTATATATTTTGCCTCCTAATTTGCACATGAATTTCATAAATATTTTTGCCGTTTTGTTGCACACTAAGAACAAAATTGTTGTCTTGTACCAACATAAAATAGCAAAGCACAGCTCTGTTTTATCTTGTCAACAAAGCATATTGTGCTCTAAATTTTGTGGTTAGCTACAATCAAAGGTCTGTAGAGATAACAGCTGTTCTACTCAATGGTTGCTTTCAAACTGCTGTGGAGAGCTGTTGTATCTTGTGGTTGCAATCAAAGCTCTGCAGAAGTAACAGCTGTTGTATCTTGAGGTTACTTTCAAAGTGCTATAGAGATAATACAGCTGTTGTATTGTGTGGATACGATCAAAGTGCTCTGGAGATAACAGCTGTTGTATCCTGTGGTTACAGTCAAAATGTTGTGGTGGTAACAGCTGTTGAATCTTGTAGCTACAATTAAAGTGCTGTGGAGATAAGAGCTGCTGTATCTTGTGGTTACAATCAAAGTGCTGGCAAGATAGAAGCTGTCGTAACTTGTAGTTACAATCAAATTGCTGTGAAGGTAACCACTGTTGTGTGTTATGGTTGCAATCAAAGTGCTGGGGATATTAAAGAGCTGTTGTATCCATCCTGTGGTTACAATCAAATTGCTGTGAAGGTAACCACTGTTGTGTGTTGTGGTTGCAATTAAAGTGCTGGGGATATAAAAGAGCTGTTGTATCCTGTGGTTACAATCAAATTGTTGTTCCAGTGAGTGGCACAAAGACAATAGTTTACTTTGTGGCAATGACTGTTCTGGTTCATGTAGTCGTGGCAGTAATAGAGGATATTGACGAGCCAATCAGGGCTAAGCCATCTAATGACCACCGGGATCTCCTCGTCTGGTGCATCAAGTTTATAATTGGGACCGCTCTGATGGGGCAGGTTATTATGAACTTTCTTGTCATGGTAATGCTGGTTTTAAGTGAAGGGTAATACATGACTCCATAAATTGCATTTCTTTAGGAGGTAATTATTGGGCACCTCTAGTGGTACTTCATGGGCATCTGCAGTGGTACCTATTGGCCGCCTCTAGTGTTACTTAGTAGGCGCTTCTAGTGATACTTATTGAGCAACTCTAGTGGCACTTATTGGGCACCTCTAGTGGCACTTATTGGGCACCTCTAGTGGTACTTATTGGGCACCTCTAGTGGTACAACAATAAGCGCCTCTGGTGGTATGTTTTGGGCACCTTCAGTGGTTAGGAGGACGTTGTCCGGATAACATGATTTATCTCTGGAAGAGTGCGTCTTTTTTTCAGAAAGTCCTTCCATTGGAGAGGCTTGCCTAGTTACTGAAACTTCTGCGACAATCTCGTGATTTTGAACGACCGGTTTCCAGTGCTCTGTTTGTGGGTGAATTGTTGGGGACTGTACTTTGTGCTGTTAATTTGCAGCTTAATATTATCTGAAAATCGAAATCATTATACGTGTTGGTTGTCACAAAATCTTTGGGGAAGCACTGAAATTTTCATAACTGAACCCTTGTGATTACATCGCAACTCGTTCAAATTAATTTCCCCTTTGAAAGTGTGAACAATATTATCCAACTAAGATTGTTGTTTCCACCTTGCATGTGTCGTTACATTCTTTCAGTTACTCGACGCCGACATCCGCGTCCACACGATGCCCTTCCCCCTAAGAAACATGTATGCAAGTAGTGACGCATGCAATAAATGGAGCATGGAAACGTTCGGAGTAGAAGGGGCACGAACAGCTGCTGCACGCTTTTAACCTGTGTTTCATTTCTGCCTCTTGTGCTGTAACACGTGTATAAAGCTATTCTTTAAAGCCCGCAGCAGTTGGTCCAAGCTGTGCCACACGTCATCTCGGGAGCATCTTTCTTAATATAATTCACCTTGAAGCGTCCATCGTGTGCCGTAGGGGCCTCCCGCCCAACTCCAGATCATTGAACAGTACCGGAGTGCAGTAATAATTTCTCGGCTTCTGACTTGTTATTTCTTAGCTCATATTGCACCGCAACATTGCCTAGTTGCTGCCAGCTCGGTGGACGAGTGGGTAGCGTGTCGGGCTCTCCTCGCGATGGACTCCCATTGGGAGCTGGAGGTAGTAGGTTCGAGCCTACTTGACCCCCAGTGAGACATTGGGGTCGGTCTCTTAAATGGTTGAAGACAAGCTCATAAACGCCGTAGGTAAAAAATGTTATCGGGCGGCGGCTACGCTGCAACCCGATATATATACAAAAAATATATAAAAATTACAAAAAATATATACATCATGTTATAATCGCTGCAATTTATTTTTTCAACTGCACGTTTTTAATCCATCTCACACTCCCTACTCAACCTCGGCCTAGCCAATATCCGACAGGCGAATGTGGCAGCAACATGCACAGGCCGCAGCACGAGTAGTGTCCCAACAGCTGTGGGTCAGGTGGCAGCTACGCTGCGACTGGCTGTATCAGCGAAGAATCTCTTGGTATCCCACTAAGTACAGAGCAGGCAGGAGCTCCGAGCACTTCGCGGAGCTGCAGAATTATTGATATGGGAATAAATAATCAACACAAAGTATAAAAATCAATGGAAGCCTTTGTATTGTTGAACTTTATTGTCGTGTGTTGCAGTTTATGCAATAATTATAAGTCGCACAATAATTCTGTATTCATATTCTACCGTAAAACATTTTCACGTCGTCGTGGACATTTAATTACGGCGTTAGCCATTAGCTTCGCACCAGCGGTCGGCTCGTTTTTGCTTGAGGCCTTCTTAACAAAAACTGGCCACTATTGTGTGTTCCAACTCAGGCACGCATTCCCCTTCTCGGTCGATGTGTAATTCGTTGAGTTACATCCGTTTACGAGGGAAGGAAAGCACCCATGGGTCCTCACAACACTATCCATGACTGGAGCACTCGAGTGCTGCGAGACGGCAGCACTCCTGTCTGCAGTTCTCCTTCCTAACCACAGTTATTTTTCTTAGATGCAGCTCTACTTCCTGACTACAGCTCTATTTCCAGGCTACAGCTTCCCTTCCTGACTACAGATTTATTTCCTGTCAGAAGCTCACCTTCCTAGCTGCAGCTCAATTGTTTAGCCGGAGATCCCTAGTCTGGCTGTTCTCCTGCATTACTGCAGCTCCCTTATCTGGCTGCAGCTCCCTTATCTGGCTGCAGCTCCCTTGTTTGGCTGCAGCTCCCTTGTCTGGATACAGTTTTCCTGTCTAACTGCAGCTCCCTTGTCTAGCTGCAGCTCTCTTGCCTGGCTGCAGCTCCCCTGTCTATCTGCAGCTCCCTTGTCTATCTGCAGCTCCCGTGTCTTTCAAAATTTGCTGCTCCCTTGTTAGGCTGCAGCTCCCTTGTCTAGCTGCAGGTCTCTGGTCTAGCTTCAGCTCCCTTGTCTAACAGCAGCTCCCTTGTCTAGCTGCAGCTCCCTTGGCTGGCTGCAGCTCCCCTGTCTATCTGCAGCTCCCTTATCTATCTGCAGCTCCTGTGTCTTTCAAAATCTGCTGCTCCCTTGTTAGGCTGCAGCTCCCTTGTCTAGCTGCAGGTCTCTGGTCTAGCTTCAACTCCCTTGTCTAACTGCAGCTCCCTTGTCTGGATACAGTTTTCCTGTCTAACTGCAGCTCCCCTGTCTATCTGCAGCTCCCTTGTCTATCTGCAGCTCCCGTGTCTTTCAAACTCTGCTGCTCCCTTGTTTGGCTGCAGCTCTCCTGTCTAGCGGCAGCTCCCTAGTCTTGCTGCAGCTCCCTTGTCCAGCTGCAGGTCTCTGGTCTAACTTCAGCTCCCTTGTCTGGCTGCAGCTCTCCTGTCTGGCTGCAGGGGCGGGGTATTTACGCTGGAATTATTTAGCCCAGAAAGTGTTTACAACGGAAACAATTCTACGGATTCATTTTAGCGGGAAACTGTTTACGAAGGAAAAATTTTCAATCGAAAACCTGTAGCCTGGAAAGTAGATTGAACATATTGTTCAATTTCATGAAACGTTTTTGCTCAGAAAGGGAATTAGGGCGAAAGTGTTTAGGATGGAAAGTTGATAGCATTGAATTATTCAGGATAGAAACTATTTACGACGGATTTTTTCACGGTGGAAATGCTCACGATCGAATTTTCTTCTGTGGGCAACTTGATTCAGTCGAAGGTATTTCAGCCGGAAAATGTTGTCGGCGGAATCTCTTTAGAACGGAAAGCGTTTACGCTGGAAATAATTTTATTTGGGTATGTGGACGATGAACAAAAAAACACTATACTTCTTCCCTGTAAGGTTAGGTCCGGTTGGTTAGGTTACAGCTAAAAATATACCATCCAACGACAACTTCCAGGGAAAATAAATTTCATCGTAGATTTTTCCGTCCTAAACACTTTGCGTTCAAAACCATTTCTGGGCCAACCTATTCGATCCTATACATAACTGTGTCAGATGATTTGGGGTAGTTTCCAGCTAGGATTATTTCCAGCGTAAAATTTTCGAGGCAAAATAATTCCAGCATAAACACTTTCGGTCCTAAGAAATTCCGTGCTAAACACTTACGGTTCTAAAAAATTATTTAGAAAAGCGTCCCAGCGTGTTGAAATTCGATCGTAAACGTTTTCCGTCGTATCAACATTCCTTCCTATATTTTCCCAAGGTAAGATATTCGCTGGTAATAGCTTTCCAGCCTAAATACATTCTGCTCAAAACTTTCCAGCCTAAACATTTTCGAGGCTGAATGTTTCCGTCGTAAACATGCCACCCGGTTGCAGCTCTCTTGTCTGGCTGCAGCTCCCATGTCAGGCTGCTCGTTTCAATACAGAAAATAGTAAATCAATTTACCGCCTCATGGAATTGGCCCATTTTTTTTTGTTTTGGGGGAGAGAGTTTAAGTAGAGGAGGGAGAGGGGTTCGGGCTGTTCGACCGTAGTAAATTTATTGAAGAAGAGGCCCGTAAAAGCGTGTAATGGAAAGCCCCCGCATTCTAGACACTAGAGGGAAGGTGACGTGACCCGCTAATATGGACCTGCATCACTCCTGGTTTGAAAGAATATGTTTATATTGGCAGATATGTTGCCCGAGAAGTGGCTCATAATGGGTCCAGAACATTCATGGATGGATTGGAATCAGGCGTACCCTAGTTTACACCAAACTTCATTTAAATAAATCTAATTTATCTTAAACTATCTATTTTGTCAGTCAACTCTAAAACACCAACATATTTCCTAAACGCCCTGCAAATTGACACGCATTGGTACTAATTTACCTTTATTTCCTGTAAAAGTATAATTATTACGTTTTTCATATTCGTTCACGGGAAGAAACATTTTTCTATACCACGTATCTGCATTGGCCGAGTGGCCGCCGTGGCCGAGTGGTTAGCGTATCCGACTGCAGTGTCAGCCTCTGGTGCTGCATGTCGCGAGTTCGAGCCTCGGCAGGGACACGGCGGTCTTGTGGCGGGGAGATTTGGCGCCTCCCCCCTCTGTGTCTGCCTAGCTTAGTCACCCCCCTAACTAGGGGGAAACGGCTGTATGTCTATACATACATACGTATCACTCTACATTAGCTCGTTCATATTCTTCCAACATGCATTACAATTAGTTCAAAACTGATGCATCGTTCACCGTTGTTGGTATATCATTGCTTACATTCAAAATCATAATTCAGATAGCGTCCACGTATCTGTACCAATCCTCTTACAAGCATGCCAGAATTATACTAAATGATGCCGTGCGAGGGTTGTTGAAGATCCACATATATTACTGGAGTCTTTAAATAGACTACTGAACATGTGTTACATAAAAGGGGATGCGGGCTAGTTTTGATCAGAACGAATACTTTGTTTGTGTACGTTACAGTTTGCTTCGACCGGTGTTTTTATAAGTATTTCGCGTCCTCCAGCAACTCATTATAACTTGCGTCTAACCCTTGGAAATCAAATAATACGGAAAGATATTATCTGTATACTTTGACTGGCTTCATTTGTTGCAAAACCCTAATCCATAATACGGAAAGATATTATCTGTATACATTGACTGGCTTCCATTTGTTGCTGAACCATAATAATCAAATACCATGAAGTACATCCACCAAGATGTACCAGCCGGGGGCTTCAATTCGTAGGCTTCTAAGCGCTCTCCGGGAGATGGACCTAAGATTTGTAACTTGAAT
This sequence comes from Gammarus roeselii, assembly GCA_016164225.1. NCBI lineage: Eukaryota > Metazoa > Arthropoda > Malacostraca > Amphipoda > Gammaridae > Gammarus > Gammarus roeselii. The sequence goes on from SDVV010012132.1 coordinate 11,805, forward strand.
AAATCTATATTGCTATTTATGTCACCGAAATAAAATAAAACGTTGTATTCTGTCTACGGGTGGTTGATGGGTAAGATTGTCTTCAATCTAACATGGTAGCCGGTGCTGCTCCTAGCGACCGGACCTCATTGAAACACGAACTCAAAATGAAGGCTTTAGCAAGAGTGTGGCGGTCTTGGTGCAGTTTGTCGTCCCCGCATCCATTTTTTGGAGATAATCAATAATCTTCCAATTTAATTATACCTAACTAACACTTCGCGTGTTTTATAGACCACGACGGTCGTGCACTAACTTATACTGAACCTTTTTTTCAATGACACGTATTTTGTATACAACCAACCGTCAGTCACCGACCTTCTCACCCTCGTCTCGTACACAAGTCAAAACTATTCTTCATATAACTGCTTGCCGCGTGATTCTGAGAAGCTGAGAGGGCTTGACCTGCAGTCTTGGTGATTTCAAAGGGCACCTATCAATAACTCAGCAGCGTTGCTCGTATTGTGCATCGCCGAGCTTCAACCCGTATTCTAATAATCGAGCATCAACCCGAGTTGTACATCACCGACCACTTGCATGTACAACACTTCGCCAAGCATCAACCCGCAATCTACACCACCGAGCATTAACCTGTATAGTACATCAGCAAACAGTGCCACGAACTGTACATTACCGAGCATTAACCCACACTGTACATCACTGAACATTTACCCGTATTGTACGCCCATCACCGAGTGATTAACATTCCAGTGGGGCATGATTTCCCAAAAATTGTTCTTATTTTTTGTGATTTTTAAATGGCTGTCGAGGCTTCATTTACATGGGTATGGTCACAAAAAATTGCACTTGTATAGTGTCAAGTCTTGTGAATCGAAAAGTGCAATTGTATTTCCGTTATCCGTTTCAGTTTTATGCAAATATATATTTTAAAAGGGGGAAACTTTTCCAAAATTTGCGCTTGGCGCGGTTTGTGCCCCTACTTTCAATGTATTATCCGGTTAGGTTTTCATTATCTTTTCTGATGAAAAACAACGCGCTGAATTTAGTTTTTTTTTCTAAATTGCTCAAGTGTCATAGTGTTTGAGTTATAGAAGAGTTACGAATTATAGTCAATTGCCACGCGTTCCTGTTTAGAATACGCATATTTATGTAGTGTGACTTAATTATAGTAGATACAGAAAAGTCATGGTTCACAGAAATGTTACTCATACAATTTTACATAAATTTGTTTAAATACTAATTCATGTCAGATGCATATTTTAGCTACAATCTTTGCGTCCATATGGACACACTGCCCTGTTCTCACTTTTTTGCTCTGCATCCATATGGAGCCAGATGCCCTGTTAGACTGCCAAAAATGAGCTGGAGCTCACAGAAATGCGTATGCTCTCTGTGCCAGCTGTGAGGCTCCTGGATGGATTTCAGATTCTTGATCAGCGCAAAAAAATCCTTTCTGGTGATATATAGCACTTCAAGGTTGAGTGTTGCCAAATGGAGGAATTTTTTTTGCTTCCAAATGGATGCTGACGCCACTGGAGTGTCAACTCGCTTCGTACAATATCGACACTGAAACCGTATTTTTCATTAGCTACAGATCAAATTACTCATATTGTACATCACTGAACATTAACCCTTATTGCACTTCAATGAGCATTGAACCATTTTGTACATCACCATTCATAAACCCTTATCGTACAACACCGAGCATTACCACTTTTTGTTGATCACCGTGTACATCTCAGAGCATTAACCTTTATCTTACAACTCTGAGCATTAACATTGCACATCGTCGAACTTTAACTCGAATTGTACATCACCGATCATTAACCCGTAGTGTACATCACTGAGCATTACCCCGGATTGCGTATCATCAAGCATTAATCCGCATTGTACATCACCTAGCACTAACTCGTACTGTATATCGCCGAGCATTAACCCGTCGTTTACTCCACCTAGCATTTCCGCGTATTGTACATCACCTAACATTACCCCGTATTGTACATCACCTAACATTACCGCGTATTGTACATCACCGAGCATTACCCCGTATTGTACATCACCTGACATTACCGCGTATTGTACGTCACCGAGCATTACCCCGTATTGTACGTCACCGAACATTAAGCCGTATATAGTACATCACCGAGCAATAAACCGTATATAGTGCATCACCGAGCATTAGGTCGTATATAGTACATCACCGAGCATTAAACCGTATATAGTACATCACCGAGCATTAAACCGTATATAGAACATCACCGAGCATTAAGCCGTATATAGAACATCACCGAGCATTAAGCCGTATATTGTACATCACCGAGCATTAAGTCTTATATAGTACATCACCGAGCATTAAACCGTATATAGTACATCAGCGAGCATTACACCGGACATAGTATCAGCGAGCATTAAGCCGTATATAGTCCTTCACCGAGCATTAAGTCGTATGTAGTACATCACCGAGCATTAAGTCGTATGTAGTACATCACCGAGCATTAAGCCGTATATAGTACATCACCGAGCATTAAGCCGTATATATTACATCACCGAGCATTAAGCCGTATATAGTACATCACCGAGCATTAAGCCGTATATAGTACATCACCGAGCATTAAGTCGTATATATTACATCAGCGAGCATTAAGCCGTATATATTACATCACCGAGCATTAAGTCGTATGTAGTACATCACCGAGCATTAAGTCGTATATATTACATCACCGAGCATTAAGCCGTATATATTACATCACCGAGCATTAAGCCGTATATATTACATCAGCGAGCATTAAGCCGTATATAGTACATCACCGAGCATTAAGCCGTATATAGTACATCAGCGAGCATTAAGCCGTATATAGTACATCACCGAGCATTAAGTCGTGTATAGTACATCACCGAGCATTAAGTCGTGTATAGTACATCACCGAGCATTAAGTCGTGTATAGTACATCACCGAGCATTAAGTCGTATACAGTACATCACCGAGCATTAAGTCGTATACAGTACATCACCGAGCATTAAGCCGTATATAGTACATCACCGAGCATTAAGCCGTATATAGTACATCACCGAGCATTAAGTCTTATATAGTACATCAGCGAGCATTAAGACGTATAAAGTACATCAGCGAGGATCATGCTGCTATGGAAAGTGGTCTATAATGGTAACAATTCCTATGCATTTAGACCACTTCCCATAATCTATCCGTGCACTGTTCGTTGTAGCACACTTTCTAGCATTGACCAATGGAGGCCAACCAAGCTCTGTTCGAAGTTGACGCGCTCAGCGGCAGATTTTTCATCATTCTTTCATGATAATTGCCTAACTTCCTGCAAAAACTTGCCCCTCTAAAGTTCTCCTTATTAGCATCCTTTAAAGTTTAACTTTCCTCATTCACGAAAAATTGCTAGCGCATTTCTGAGCCACGGTCGCAATATGAAGAGGCAATCGATGGAGCAAAGCAATGACGTCACTACAATGGGTTATCGGGCGACTTGTCCCCCTCTTCCTCTGGTGGTTGAAATAGGACGAATGGAAGAATTTTGGGGCATTCGTTTGCTTCAAGCATCACTTGGACAAGATTGAGACTTCATCACTTGGTAATTCTAGGGTCTAAAGCCCCCGTGAGTGCGGACCATGGACAATGGAGTCTGACCGTGGACAATTGGGTCTGATTCTTGCACAAATGAGTGGGGCCTTGTGCAATTGGGTCCGGCTTCTTAAAATTACAAACGACATAAAATACCTAAACTCAAACTCATTCATGTTGCAGGTTTCATATAAAA
>SDVV010012133.1:0-15585 GCA_016164225.1 Gammarus roeselii
AATTGCACAAGATTATGTGTTGGCGACATGACAAGAAGACGACGCTGTTGAAGAATTGCACAAGATTATGTGTTGGCAACATGACAAGAAGACGACGCTGTTGGAGAATTGCACAAGATTATGTGTTGGCAACATGACAAGAAGCCTACGCTGTTGGAGAATAGCGCAAGATTATGTGTTGGCAACATGACAAGAAGACGACGCTGTTGGAGAATTGCATAAGATTATGTGTTGGCGACATGACAAGAAGACGACGCTGTTGAAGAATTGCACATGATTATGTGTTGGCAACATGACAAAAAGACGACGCTGTTGAAGAATTGCATAAGATTATGTGTTGGCAACATGACAAGAAGACGACGCTGTTGGAGAATTGCGCAAGATTATGTGTTGGCAACATGACAAGAAGACGACGCTGTTGGAGAATTGCTCAAGATTATGTGTTGGCAACATGACAAGAAGACGACGCTGTTGAAGTTTACGTGATTGGTTGGACTGTTTAATATTTAAACACGATCCTAGGCTATTGAAATTCTAGTCATGGCCACAACTGAAATGTTTGTATATCGTCTACGTCCAATGGCGCATCGAGGAAGGGGAGGGCACGGTACAATGCCTCCACTTCTTTGCCATTGAATTTACTATAAAAACCCTTTGAAATTAGTTAAGAGTGACCCCTCCCTTTTGAAAATCTTGGGTGCGGCACTGCATATGTCATAAGTGTCGTAAGTCAATGAACTGTGACACGCTGCGGTTGAGCCCCTTCTGGGTCTTTAGTTTGCACTTGATATAAGCGGTTCACCTAAGATGTATAAGCATCATGAGTGCACCCATAAACCTCTCAATAGAGCTTCTGCATGTTGGACCACTAGTTAACATCAATGTCTGTCGAGCTGGTTCGCGGCAACGTATATGCTTCCGTTGATGCCTTAAAAGCTAGTCTGAACAACTTTATTGGTTTGAAATATCTTTCGGAAGAATTATCATTTGGAAGAGAAATTTGCCTGACGACTGCTCTAATTACTCATGAAAACTACAGTAATAAATCGAGATGAAATGTCTGAGGAGTGTCTTCGAGATGGATGTTTGAGGAGCATGGCTAGTGTGACGCTGAGAGACAGGATCAAAAACGATGTGGTGCGAGTTAGAACGGGGATGGTGAAGAAGTTAGAGAACAGAGTTGATTCGCGTGTTCCGAGATGGTTCGGATGGATGAAGGAAGATTGGTGAAAAGAGTGTTGACGGCTGAGGTGAGTGAACGTAGCCCTAGCGGTAGACCGAAGTTTGGGTGGATGGATGGTGTGAAACAGGCATTAGGAAGGAGAAACTTGAGTGTGGACGTAGCGAGAGAGCGTGCGATGAATAGGCGTGAGTGGACGCTGCCCCGATGTGCTTTTCCTCCGCCCTTGGCATCACGTTGAGAAACGAGATGGGGGGGGGACAGTCATCATGACGCGGCAGTGGTAAACCAGTAATACTGCCGGGCCCTGCTGCCGACACTGACCTCTGACCGCACTCATGACTCGGAGCTAAGTTGTGTGAGTGTATGAGAGGATTGTGTGGTGCGCCATGCCGTCGGCCACTCCTCTTTCTTGGGGATTCGGCCTAGTGTCTGTATCTGTAAAGTAATAAATAAGATTTTGCTATCATCACGGTAGTTGCTCTCACGTAACATAAATTACACAGAATAAAGATATACACCTCGAAAATAGGATACGTTCAGTTAGACCATGAGTGTTTCTTTTTGGTAATTCCTAAATTTTGTAACATGCCAATTAGATTATTCGCCTTAGAGAGCGTCACAGTTAACTTCGTCATAAAAAATGCACTTGAAATGCTTATAAAAAGTAGATGAATAATATTATGGCGCCTTTTTGAGATCTTGTGAACAATGATTATAAGAAATCAAGATGCAATGACTAGTTTTCGAGCATCAATGGAAGCAAATTCATTTGCGGCCCCCCTGCTCGACGGGCATTAATGCCATCTTGCGGTCCAACCAGCAAAGGCTTGGTGGAGGAAAATTGCTTAAAATGGTGGCTATTTAGCCCCCCACTCCCTTGAAGCACCCATATGATAAATAATATATTGTTAACAATAAAGTTTCAACTATATATTGGGTAACCTAGAGGCTTTTTGCCCAGCAGTGTCCTAGTGAATACTCCCAAATTGAAAGTAAATCAAGCAACGAAATCTCCATTGATGTCCACTTTGAAGAGTGATGGTGGGTAAACCATTCTATTCGGGGTATCCTGCGGGGGTTGACTCAAGCAGGATCAACTTCAAGAACGGCCCTAACTAGAATGTGTGCTCCCTTAATATGTGTATGTCCAACCAGAAAAGGCATACGAATGTAGGACTACATGCACGTTGTTATCGACTGAAGTGTAGTATTCATTACGTGCATAATCTTCCATATTAATCAATTATCGTGTTTATCCTATAATATATGTCTTCACTCTTAATACAATAATACAACTAATGCAGAAGTGTATAGAAATGCCATATGCCGCCAGATGACAGACTTGATGCTTAACTCAGAAGGAGTGATGAACAGCATCTAAGTGTACAGATATCTCGGATACAGAATCCAGCTCATTAATGCAAATACTGGTCGAATGTGACTACTAAGATGGAAAGACACCTTCCGAACGACTTTGTAAACTTGAATGTGCAGGTATATTCTGGTGTTTCCGTTCTTGCCTGAAGCATATATCCTACACTGTCTAGCACAAGCTTGGAGTCTCACGAGGTTCGCTCAGTGGCTCATTGATCGTGGTGCGAAGAGGGTGTGCTGCCTGATTACAGGCGTGGAATTGTGTGAATTCTGCCGTGATAGATATAAACCGGCAAGATGTATGATGTATTTGGATCGATAAGGGGTCTATTAAAAATAGACTCCGTCAGTATAGATAATAATATATTTCGAATGCACTACAAGGCGACTATGTTCGTCTTGGTCGCCTTCTCAATTTTAGTCACTCAAAAGCAATACTTCGGTGACCCTATTGACTGCATCGTGGATAAGATCCCCCCGGGTCTAATGGATACCTATTGCTGGATTCATTCTACCTACTCCATCCCTGCTCTAGTGGGGGCCAAAATTGGCGTCGAAGTGCCTCATCCTGGTATAGCTAATGCCAATACTAATGAAGATCAACACGAAGTGAAGTATCACAAGTACTACCAGTGGGTGACGCTCTTCCTCTATCTGCAGGTATGTATGAGAAACGGGCGTTTTGTCTTGATTGCAAACATTGTTTGGTACTTTTTAAATATTTCTGTAATAGTTCTGCAGCTAATTGTAATGGTTATAGGCCGTAAATTATATATTCAATAGTCTGGGTCAGTTCTCTGTACGGAGAGTATCCTCTTCAATCGAGAGGTTGATAGTCAGTTCTGCATTAAGACATTTGGGATATTCTTGACAGACAGATTCACATGCTTAGATAGTTGTGGTCATTTGTCAACATTCTCCTTCTAATGACTTCATCTACAGGTATTTATCCCCATTGAAGTAAATTTAAAAGCTAGTATAATATTTTGCGGAATTTAGTTATTGATCTAATCTATTGGTCACTGGAAGAAGGTCTTATAGTAGTCTCGTGATTTCCCTGGCCTGAGTCTTATTATTCATGTTGCATGGTCTTTTCAAATATTGATCGGCATTGACTGTAATTCACATGGGTTCTGCCTCTATCCATTCCTATTTTCCTCTAAGATTTTCCGTCTCCTATCTTTGCTTGTTTGTACTGAAGATGGACTATGTCAATCTTGCCCTGTTGACCAGCAGCTCTTTTTTTCCAAACTAGATGATATTGTTGCTGCAGTGGTCTGCTGCTTTGTAACAAGAATGGCATTCATATTAGTGTTTAGTAGGTTTAAATTATCCGCCAGTTCATGTTGAGGCTTGGTCTAATTTGTTTTGTGCTGCTGAATGGGACTCTTGTTGTAATTGAATTCGTTAGTTTTTGACTGTGCTGTATTCTCTCAATCCTAGCAGCAGGCTTTGCTGTTCTTCTCTTGCTATTTTATTACCTGTATACTGAAGGTGGCTGAATGTTATCTTGGCAGAATATATTGATGTCTTACTCCAGCTTATATTCAATTGTTGTTCAATAGGATCTCAATGCATCTCTTCAATTTTGATCAAGTATTTTTATCAATCTACAAAATCTATTGTTTCCTCAACTGGTGAATTTATCTTGTCAGGGCTATCTAGGAAGTTTTAAGCACAATTCTGGCCTCATTCTGTTTACTCGTCAAATTACTATTTTTTGAATCCAAATTATGTCATGATATGTCTGATGAACATTTTCTGCCCTGCTGCAATGCAAAGTGCTATAACAATTTCTGCTTCTATGGAATCACATGGAATTTTCAAATTGTAAGATTGTTTACCATAGTGACATTTCATGAATTTGAAGAATTACACAGAATATTATCTGTTCCAAGCTCTTCAATTCTTGCAAGGTTCAAACATTGTGCTAATGTATTGAAGCTGTGAAGTGCTACAGTAGATATATGATTCAACTTTGCAGAATGTAGTGTTGGTTGCAATATAGTTTAATCTTTTGAAAGTGAAGCACTCATATTATTGTTGGCTGCATTCTAAACCAAAGAATTTGTTCCATTATAGCCGGTACACTGTCAGAATAATCTAGCTGTTGGCTGAAAATTTCAACTTGCACCTTCAAGGATTTTAGGTGAAGAATTTGATTCTGTGAAAGTTATTCCCAATATTGTTGTATGTCTCTAGATCTGGTGAATGTAGAGAATTGAAACGGATTGGTTGGTGGAGTCAATTTGTTTACCTCCTGTTCTGATATGTTCAGAAGTTTCTTCTGCAAAGCAGTGCTAGAATTTCCTTGCTTAGATAAACTATGAACTGATTGAAGTTTGCTGCTGTGGAACTTATGGACCTTCACTAATTTGGCTTTTAGCTTGCATTTTGTAATGCAAGGCTTGGAAAGGGGTCCAGATGCTACAGTTACCTGATATCTGCCTTGCCACTAATTTGATATGCAAATAGAATTCAGATTCTTTAATCTTGATTTGCATGAGTATGTTGCCTGGTGAAGGGTTGTTAATCTTTGGGTTTGCTATTGCTTGAGAGAAACATCTGGGTGTTGACAATCATGAATTGATATTCTGAATTTCTACCTAGATTGTTTGGAACGTTGCTATACTAGTGTAATTTTGGCCATGTCTACTAATGTTGATGAAGATATGGTACTAGACTAAATTAATCACTTGACACTGCACTCACTTGAGAACTGAACTGTTGGTGCAGGGTGTGCTGGGTTGACGTAATTGTGAAGTGGCTATCATAAGTGTTATACAGTGACCTCTCGAGACTTCATATGTTACAAGGTAAAGTAGCTATTCATATGTTGAACTCAGATTTGCAAGGGGTTAACTTTGAAATTAAGCTTCTAACATGCAGAAGTATTATGCACTTTCCAGAAGGATGTCTATTTTTTAGGTCATCATTTGTGGCTGTTTTGGATAGCTGAAATTAAAGTATTGTTGTAGAACTTCTGATTGTTGAGGATATCAGAATTGATTGGAGTTAAGTATTTGTGCAGCCACGTTGTCTGATATGCAAATGTTCAGAATTTATCCCAATTGTGCATTTTCTGAAGCCCTAGCCTACTTGTCATAGTAGGTTAAGGAAAATCTGTTGATGGGAATCTGATTGATATTTCATTAGTCAAGCATGTGCCATCTAAAGTCCTGGTTCCCATCTTGAAGAAAGGATTGCATTGGAGACTATTTTTCAGTTGGTGCAGTTGATTATTCCTCATTCTACTACAGATTGGATTAATATGATTCTGGAGGGGCAATTTCAGGAAAGATTTTGCATGTCTTCAGATTCTTGAAGTCTTGAGCCTGGGGTTACTATAATTTAAATCTTTGAAGAAGGGTTTTACCACCTTCATGACATTGAAGCTGTTTTTGCTTCGAGGATTATGAATTCTACAGGAATCAATGGTTTAGCCCTGCAATATCTGAAAGACAGCCTTATGGTTACCTTGCCTTATATCAGCAGTTATTAAAACCTCCATAGCAAGTGACTTTTCCAGAGATCTGGAAACTCTCAATCCTAGAAGCAATTCATAAATCAAGAGACAAGAATGAACCATCCAATATAGGACCAATTGGTCTTCTGCTGTCTTATCCAAGATTCTAAAGTATATTTATCCAATTTATTGATTACCTCAAATCAAACAAGCTTAATGACTGCCAATATGCCTGTTGGGCACTTACGAGAATCACTGGAGATCTGTTCAAAAACTTTGACGGCCACATATATATCTGCTGGTATTGCTAGACTTATCACGAGCATTTGACAGTGTAAGCCATACAATTATTTTTGGCAAGCTCCACAGTATCGGAATAGACCCTACGTTATTCGAAAGTATCTGATTAATCTGCAACAATCTGTAACTCAATAACTCAGCCATGTCAAATTCAGCTGCAGTTGCTTTTGGAGTCCCTAAAGGCTTGATGCTTGGCCCTTTGTTCCTGGTTTTGTAAATGACATGAACTGTAAAATATTAAAAATCAAGCAAATGTTGATGTATGCCAATGATCAAATAGTTTTCACCAACTGTCAAATCTGAATGTGCTGAAAGACTACACTGAGACAGCCATAACTAATGTGAAATCTTTATGATGAAAATGGACTCTAGATTAATTCTGAATGAATGACATTAATTTGTCAAGCTTGACCTTGAAAAAAACAGCAGTTCCAATGAATTTCTGTTGAGATGAGCAAATCTGACATGCCTATTCAAGATAGTTATAAGTATGGGATTATGGTTGATCATGATCTTTCCTTCAAACACCACATAACTACTCATGTTCAAAGTTGAATGGAACACTTTTGTTCCCTAACTCTGCAAAAAAAATCTGATTCAAATAGAGATTACCGATTGTCCATGCTTCAGTAATTTCTCGTTATCTACCATCTTCCAATTTGGGGGAAATGCACCTAAACTCTGTAGTGCATAGTTGTATAAAGTTTGTGGCCGGAAGAAAATGCGATGGTGACCACAGAAACCAAGACCATGTAAGTTATTTTCTTGTAAAATTTCATTGTCTCGAAATCGATACCTGGCACTCCATGAGTCGATCAGAATTTATTAAGATCTTCTAGAAGACCATTCACCTTACCATTCATAAAGATCTTCTAGAAGACCATTCACCTTACTATTTTTGATGATACAATCATTGTCATATAACCTAATATTTTGCTCAGTGTTGTATAGCAGAAGAATATTTGGCAGACTTTAATACTCCTGCATTGTATTCTTCTGATTGTCAATCCTTCAATCATTTCTTGGCAGTCTTGAAGTGTATACTCTGTTGTTTGGCATGTATTTTATGTAAAACTTTTTTGTATAACTTATGGTGTCTATTCACACCTTCATTATTAATACAATGGTGTATCTCAACATAGTTAGTGTTTTTTGATTTCCGAACCTTATATTGTATTCATAATTTCTGTAATTCATGTTGTCCATCCACATCTTTGTCATAGTACAATAATGTAGACTACTCATTACAATATGTTAGCACATTTTGATGTCCCAACCCCATGTTCTCGGGACTCTGACCACATGCATGCGTGATTCCTCACCCCATGTAGCTGCTTGTTATTTTCCACACCCATGTATTTCTTCATTTATTCACCCCAAGTATTTTTTTTCAACCTCTCGTGTCACTGGTTTCCCCAACGCTATGTAGTCTGAATTATTTTGTCAAAATATAATTTTTCTATGTGGGCAACAGATGATACTATTGTAAATAATATTTATCGCGTAATCCGAATCGGCGGCCCCTAGAGATGCTGTGGCGAACTAACGTTTCCGTTAATAGTAGAGAGTTGATGGTGAAGTTTCATGTCCTATGTTGAAGAATTAATTTATTTCATAGAAATTGAAAACCCATTGCCAGACATGGAAATAAATTATTTAAAAATATTATTGAATGGGATATGGATTCACAATGCTAATTGAATGGGTTCAAACACTGAAATGCACCATGGAATATAAAGATGGGAGAATTTGAGCAATGTGTCTATCATGAGCAACACTGGCAATTTAGTCCACTTAGGTTGATTTTGTGTTGACTCTAGCAGCTCGTTTTGTTTGGTTCAGCTACCATGAATTTGCTTTCTTCAATCAGATGGACATTTAGTTTCTAGTAGGAAGCTCCACTATTCAGTTGCATTTTTTAATTAGCCAATTTTTGGGTTAAACATAGGTTGATATCTTAATTGTATTGTCTCCGATGAAATCCTCAAATTGGGACTGTTCTGCCAAGCAGTAACATGCCTGACTGCAGAGCTAGCTTTTGGTGCACGTGTTGCAAGACTACAGATGCAGGGGCCCTTTAGCAGGGAGATTGGACACCCTACATACTTAGCCACCCATAGCATTTGGGGGGGGGGGGAACTATCATATCAAAAGATTCAAATGTCTATAAAAGCCTCTTGATCATAAAATCTCCTACATCGTCTGCACTCTTCTATCAGTTTGACTTGACTAGCCAGAGATCCCACCGACTGCAGACATAAAAGTAGCCATACCTTCACCTTGAATCTTGGGCCTACAATAAAATTCAAATTTGATGACAGTCATGATATAAGAGCCTCCTGCCCAAAATTTCCTTGCATCCACCCAGCAATTTGTTCTTGTCTCTTCCACCAGGCAATCATGTTCTACATCCCCCGCTACTTGTGGAAGGTGTGGGAGGCCGGCAAGGTGAAGATGCTTGTGATGCAGCTGAACTCTCCCATCGTGGACGATGATGCCAAGAAAGAGCGTAAGAAGATGCTCGTCAATTACTTCAATGTCAACATGCACAACCACAACTTCTACGCCTACCGCTTCTTCTTCTGTGAAATACTCAACTTCGCCAATGTTGTTGGTCAAATTTTCTTCACTGATGTGTAAGTGCCTGCGTGTTGGTGCAGTAAAAATCTACTGCTACTACACTTTCTAGATGGCAGAACTTTGTTTTAAACACGGTGCTTAGTTGTATATTTGACACCAAACTTGATCTAGGAGTAATTTCACGATTCCTTTTGGGTGTGGAGGAAGACTGGAACAGCACATACTAATAGCACTTACTATCTTGAGTGAAAAGTATTTAAACATTATCCTGACTGACGACACAGCGTGTGCACTGCTAGTGCTGTTTGAAAGCCTTTCATCTGGGCCTGCTTTGCGCGCTTTGCGTAACGTTCCTTGTGATCCTTTGCGTTCGCTGCTAATATCCTGCTCGCGGACGTTCAGTCTACGAAAGTCTTGGCTCCCTGCCTGCTTAGTAACTTTATATTGGCAGATTAGCTTGGTACATAGTTGTATATGAAGGCATGGTTACAATTTAAAGTGCTTCATCTCTTCTTCCTTTTAGCTCAATTGACGAAATTTTATCCTAGTTCGGTAACTACCTGGTCTGCTCTGCGCATCTTTTTTAAATCCTGATCAGGGCAAACTGACAAAAACCAAATGCTAGAGATGCTGAGATGTGTCATGACTTACATCGACACGTCAGTCACCCCTTGACGCTTTGGACCTTGAGGTCTGAACAATGTTTTGTGGCACGGCGTTATCATGGGGCCCAAGCAAAAGTATTGCAGGGCAGATTTTTTCTTCTTGAACAAAAGGGTTGATTAATTTACTGTTTGCATCTAGTAAACTATAATTATTGAGTTGCTTGCCTTACGCTGTAACTGGGAGTTTAGTTTTATGGTCTATTTCCTAATTTTCCAAAAACTGGTGATCTTGTTGCTAGTCTTCTACTGGAACTTGTCTTTCAATTTTGATCGTTCCTAATAAATTTACATGCACATAATAACTTATTATTGCTAGAGATATTTTCAAGTTTTATTTCCTACTGAAGCTAACTACCCTTTTGTCCTATTTTCCTTAGGTTCCTTGGCTACGAGTTCACGACGTACGGCACCAGAGTGCTTGAATTCACCGAGATGGACCCTGGAACCCGAAGCGACCCAATGGACGTTATCTTCCCTAAAGTGAGAATTGGGGTGGATGGATGATAGATTTTATAGGTCATTAACACTTTATTATAGTATCTAGTGTTTTATTTTTCATGGGCTTAATCATTTTTTTTTTTTTTTCATAGTAATGAATTTTGCATTTGTTATTACTGAATATTTTGAGGTTGGTCGAGACAAGGTGACCCAAGGAAGGGGAGTACTCGCGGGACTTAGGGGTTCGGGAACCCGGGGGACTTGAATGACCAGGAGGATTTGGGGGGCCCACTTGGATCCTTCCGAGGCCCTTCGGGACACATGCAAGACCCTTCGGGACCATCTTGAGAAACTGTAGGACCCACTTGAGGCCCCTCTGAATCCTGGAACCTTTGCTCCCTCCTAAATCTTCGTGAAACCTACTCTGTATCTAGGTTGCACCTACTCTGTATCTAGGTTGAACCTACTCTGTATCTAGGTTGAACCTACTCTGTATCTAGGTTGAACCTACTCTGTAACTTTATTTGCCCTACGGGGGAGTCGCGCATCATTTCGCGTTGGGATTCCTGTGGAAAATGAAGAAACTATTACTATATCAATGCATTGCTCTGGATGATCATTTCTAACGCGCAAATGAGCCTGTCATGATCTATCCACTGCATTCGATGTGTGGCAGGAGTAGGTGTCTGGCGCTCGTTGCAGGTCTATCGGCTGCTGCTTTATTCAATCGGGAAATTTAGTCTGCTAACCTCTGGATTTCTTCTAATCGCCTATGAAGATCGTATTTTCAGTGCTTTTAAGCTTGTCACGCCTTATGTGCGGGCCTTCTCTTGACATGACGCTGACTCGCTGCATTTAATGGAAAGTACTAATGAACTAGCAGCTTGAGGGCTCATTTTTCAGTGAAAAACTCTGAAAGTTCATAGATGTAAACAATATTTTCCACGTGAGAACCTTGGGTAAGATGGACTTGGAGCAAAAAAGAATTCACAAGAAATGAAGACCCCTAGAAAGAAAGCGGATATATTGACAAAAAAGCGGTTCCTTAATCTAACTACTTTTCCTATTCCCTCTCTTGTCAGGTGACTAAATGTACGTTCCAGAAGTATGGTGCTTCAGGTACCATTGAGAGACACGACGGCCTCTGCGTGCTGCCTCTGAACATCTTCAACGAAAAGATCTACATCTTCCTGTGGTTCTGGTTCATCATCGTTGCCGTCATCTCTGGCATCGGCTTGATCTACCGTATGGCCACCTTCTTCCGACCTTTCCGACAGATTCTCCTGAGGACCCGCTCCAGGCTTGCCTCCCAGGAGGACGTAGAGCTTGTAGCCAGGAAGTGTCAAGTAGGCGACTGGTTCCTGCTCTACCAGCTTGGTGAGTACCGCTAGCAGCTTACTAAGCGGGTTCACGTTATTTGGTTATCTTTTTTCGGCAACTAGAAACTGACGAATTGTAAATGTTTCTCACTTCATGCACATTTTTGGATCCTATGATAACAAATCTCGCTAGCTACTGTCGTTTCGTTGTTCTTGACTACTTCCGTTTCTTCCCTCAGCCAAGAACATGGACCCACTCATCTACCGCGAGTTCATTACCGACCTGTCCAGAAAGTTCCAGGGCAAGGAATCCATCCAGTAACAAGTGAAGTGATGCTCGTGTAGGTACCTTCCTCTAGGAGACCCTTGAGAGGTTGTGATCCGCGGTCTAGTGCCGCTGCTGACACTTCAGCACTGAAGAATAAAATTGTTACTGCGATGTCTCTACAATGGGCCGGGGCGACTGCCTGACACAAGGCACTGCATGGCTTTGATACACTTAGGGTGAATTATAACTCGAGGCGTTCCCCAGTTTGGATGGTCAATCATTACCCGGTTTTCTCGCTCATCCATGTGTATAAATCTCCTTGTCCCGTTCAGAAATGTCTGTTACCATTTCATCTCTCCCATCTAGGTAGTAAAATTGATGACAGATTTGTCATCTACGCCACCTCACTCAAAGGAATACTATTTTGTGATATGCGAACACTTGGTACGTGTGTTCACTGCTGCCTTTGAATAGATGGAAGTTTGTCGACTATTAAGTAGATGTACCATGCAAGTGTTCAGTGACCGAAATGTAGCTCGCTCTATACATGCAACCTGTGTTCGCAAATCTTTCTTACTGTGGTATCCCGTTAGTCTTTAGTATTTATTAGCGTGACTGTCTTAACTATTTATGGGACGTTGGCGCTAGTCAATTAAACTCTTGGCTGGTGGCTTTAAATTTTATTCTGTAATCTACTTCATTTGTCTCTCCAATTCGGTGCTGATTCTGTAGTTCATATTTGTCATGTCGGGTGTTCGTCTGGGAAGATGAATTACCTAGGAAAGCGGACAATCTCCATTATTGTGAGTCTAATCAAAATTAGTTTTATGCCTATGACTCAACGAGGTCTGTTCAAATTTATCAATTCCTTTAAAAGGCCACGTCTCTGTTACGTACCATGAGACCTTTGTGCCTAGCGACTTCTGTATTTTGCAACTTAATGACTCTGATCAGGGTGGCCAAACCTTGTTGAGGTACTTGAACGTCATAAATTGCTATAGGTGTGACCGTACTGCTGTTTATTCATGGTGTTGTAATTAGTTGGGTCTTTCTGTGCTCCGAATGAAGTGCTTAAGGGTATTTTGTTAGTTTCGAGGCGACCGCATCTTAGGGACTAGTCTGAAATGATAATTAGTATAGCTTTCTAGCTGCTGAGTTTGGGATGCCACTGGTTACGGATATAGGCTCTTGTATTGACTGACTGTAGTTATTGTACCTGCAATTGTTGTATCTACACATTTAGAATGTTTTGTGAACTAGACTACGTGGTACATTCTGCCAACCCGTTCCCTGTTGGCTAGTGACGACCATATTGAGTAAACGAGAGATGAAGAGTTGGTTAGTCACGGCTGCGTTGTCTTGCTTCCGGCAAATTACTTCTATCTGTTTGTAAGAAGTTATGGTAGTATTCATGGATTTTTCCTGAACGCATATTTTAAGATGAAATTAGACGTTCAGCTGTTAACTTACCGCGTCATCTAGCGACTGAAGACGCCAGGAAAGGGTTCATTTTGCGCAGCGTTGTAGATAACCATGCATGTAGTTACTACTAGGTATAAATTAATTTAGCTGTTCCCTCGAGACGAGAGGAATCGCTAATGTAGATTCATACCTTGGAATACAATCTTAATGCAGTGATATCTGAAACAAAACTCGAAGAGTCATATTTCTGGCGTCTTAAGCACCAGTTTTCATACAAAATGACTAAAGAATCTTTCCTGTCAGTCAAACTCTTTGACTACACAACTCAAGTAATTTTTACTAGTTTAGTAATGAAATTTATTGTCTAAGGTAGTACTTGGTTCTATTTTTAGAATGGAGGCTCTATCATAAGCCTCAAATTCCTTGTCTAGTAAGCCTGCAAAAGGGGCCACCAATGCACGTCTATTCAGGCTGGAAGGTTTTTGTGACAACTCGGGTACGTGCGCCTAGTGCTTGCAGCTCTGTATTACACAAGCCGTCAACTTGGAAATGTGGTATTCGAATCATTCCCTATTATGAAAACGTGGGACCACATCTTATCATTTTGTCGTTAACTGCCAAACACGTCGCAGGATAGGTTCTTTTATTAGAGAGCGTCCTGATCGTAAATGTGCCTTAGTTTCCAACAAGACTATTTTTGTACGCAGACTATTGTTAAAGCAACTACACTCGCTCTTTACATTTGAATACCAGTAAGTGTTCCAGAGCTTCCTTGTAACTTTGATTATAATGTGTAAAAATGACCAGCTTTTTTTTCTTGCGAGTTCTACAGCTTTGTTTTTACCCTTGACCATTACTTACGAATAAAGATTAAATGAATAGTCTGTTTCTTATCCTTGCTTGGCTTGGTAGAATTATGAACATGATTGATGAAAAAGTGTTTCTCGCGTTTTTTTCACGATGCTACGGATTTTTCAACAGGAGGCGATGTGATGACTTCTCGAAGTGTTTTAGAACTGATGAGATCGAAGCGGGTGTTCTAGCGCTCTTGACTTCTTTCATCCAAAGATAGTTGGTTTTCCTGACCCAAGATATCATAGAGCAAAGCTACGCGTAGAGCACTTGGATTTTTAGATGTACCATAATCACTTGATACTTCAGTTAGTTTCAACGCTCGTTCAGTGTAGTGAATCTAAGTAAGGGTATTGGTGAACACTATCAGGCAAGACTTATCAAGTGTTGGAAGTAATTCGCAACTAAATCTAGTGATGTCGCATACATGGATTTTATTCAGGAAGCCTTCTAATTAGCGTAATGCATGTAAAGCTGTGCACTGCAGATCATGGGAATTGACATACTTGTGATTTTTTTTTTTTTTTCAAATAAGATTACTACAAATAGGAATTTGCTAAGGTTTGGAATTATTGATGAAGTAGCTGAAGATAATTATAATTTTCGAACGTATTGAAATTGTATGAAGGCATGGACAAGCCGCAGATTTTGAGTGAGACTGTCACAAATTTTGACCACCTGGCGGAACCGAATGTTGAGCGTAAATAGTTTGTTACCGATAATGGTTAACAATCCATTTTATAATTCTAGTAACTTTTTAGCCTAGGTTTTTGGCATGACTGAATGGGATTTTTAAATAATACTGTCTGGTGTGAAGTCGGGAACTAATACGGTCTGGTGTGAAGTCTGCGATAGTTTCGCATGGGTAGAATCTGATAATTTTGTCATGTGTTAAGTGTTTTGGCTGGACTCAGGAGATCAAGCAAGAGATAACTAAAGGACTTGGCACACAATGATTAGTTATTCTAGGTTCATCGAAGTACTTGCTTTATGTGCAAAGACTCTAAGAAAAGATTCCACTGCACTAGAGAGTAAAATTCACAGCGCAGAGGCGTTACCTATTGTCAGTCTTCCCAGTGAAGGGTAGTTCTAGCTCTTAGTGGCACACTACTAAATGACTCTCCCACCCGTGAAGTTTTTGAGCGCGCTGACAGATCTCGAACTTTGGACTACGGCCCGGATGGAATGGACCATGAATTTTTAAAGTAAATTTCCTAGGTCTTTTTGTATTATACTCTTTGTGCCCATTACTCCTGGTGAAGAACTTGTTTGCAGATCTTATTGTAGACAACTCTAATTTTCCAAATCCATCAGATAGCGATTTCAACTCTTGGGGTATTCCGACCGAATACAGATACAGACACTAGGCCGCATCCCCCGGAAAGGGGGGTGGCCGACGACAAGGCGCACCTCAGACCCTCACGCGCTCACACTCGCACAACTTTGCCCTTTTGTGCTAAAGGGTCCGGCCGGTAGCCCCTCAACTTACACTCTGGGTCCCGAATGCACCGAGGAACCGTCGTCAGCAGCAGGGCCCGACAGTTTTCACTGGTTTACCCCCGCCGCGTCATAATGGCCGGGCCCCCCCCACCCACGACCATCCCGACAGCGGGATGCCAAGGGCGGGAAAGCACATCAGAGCAGCGTCAAAATCAACCATTCACAACCATTCTCCACTCACGCCTGTTCATTGCACGCTCTCTCGCCACCTCCACATT
>SDVV010012134.1:0-15585 GCA_016164225.1 Gammarus roeselii
TAAAAGACCGTTACTGCATTACTAACTACGACGCTACAACAGCTATCCAAATACCGGTACTGCATTACTAACTGCGACGCTACTTCAGCTATCCAAGGACCGGTACTGCATTACTAACTACGACGCTACAACAGCTATCCATGGACAGATACTCCATTACTAACTATGACGCTACAACAGCTATTTATATACCAGTACTGCATTATAAAACTACGACGCTACAACAGTTATCTAAGGACCGGTACAGCATTACTAACTACGACGCTACGACAGCAATCCAAGGACCGGTACTGCATAACAAACTGCGACACTACAACAGCTATTTGAGGACCGTTACTGCATTACTAACAACGACGCTATGACAGCTATCCAAACACAGATACTGCGTTTCTAACTACGACGCTAAAACAGCTATCCAAGGACCGATACTGCATTATTAACTACGACGCAACAACAGCTATCCAAGGATCGATGATGCATTACTAACTACTACGCTACTACAGCTATCCAAGAACATATACGGCAATTCTAACTACGACACTACGACAGCTGTCCAAGGATCGGTATTGCATTACTAACAACGCTACAACAGCTATCCAAGAACTGGTACTGCATAACTAACTACGACACAACATCACCTATCAAGGACCGATTCTGCATTACTAACTACGACGCTAAAACAGCTATCCAAGGACAGATACTGCAATACTAACCACGACGCTACAACAGCTATCCATGGACCGATGCTGCATTTCGCTCTACGACGCCACGATAGCTATCCAAGGACAGATACTGCATTACTAACTACGACTCTACGACAACTATTCATGGACAGATACTGCATTACTAACTACGACGTTACGACAGGTATCCAAATACCGATACTGAATTAGTAACTACGACGCTACAAAAGCTATCCACGCACCGGTACTGCATTACTAACTACGACGCTACAACAGCAATCCAAGGACCTGTACTGCATTACTAACTACGACGCTAAAACAGCTATCCAAGGACCGGGACTGCATTACTTACTACGACGCTACAACAGCCATTAAAAGACCGGTACTGCATTACTAACTACGACGCTACAACAGCTAGCTAAGGACAGATACTACTTTACTATCTACGACGCTTCAACTGCTAACATAGGACCGACACTACATTACTAACTACGACATCACGACAGCTATCCAAGGACAAATAATGCATTACTAACTACGACGCTATAACAGCTATCCAAAGATCGTAACTGCATTACTAACTACGACGCTGCGACAGCTATCCAAGGACAGATACTGCATTACTAAGTACGACGCTACAACAGCAATCCAAGTACCGGTACTGCATTACTAACTACGAAGCTACAACAGCCATCCAAGGACCGGGACTGCATTACTTACTACGACGCTACAACAGCCATTAAAAGACCGGTACTGCATTACTAACTAGGACGCTACAACAGCTAGCTAAGGACAGATACTGCTTTACTATCTACGACGCTTCAACTGCTATCATAGGACCGATACTACATTACTAACTACGACATCACGACAGTTATCCAAGGACAAATACTGCATTACTAACTACGACCTTACGACAGCTATCCAAGGACAGATACTTCATTACTGACTACGACGCTACGACAGCTATCCAATGACATATCCTGCACTACTAACTACGACCTTACGACAGCTATCTAAGGACAGATACTTCATTACTAACTACGACGCTACGACAGCTATCCAATGACATATACTGCACTACTAACTACGACGCTACAACAGCTATCCAAGGACCGATACAGCATAACTAACTACGACGCTACAACAGCTATCCAAAGACCGGTACTGCATAACTATCTACGACGCAACATCAGCTATCAAGAACCGATTCTGCATTACTAACTACGACGCTGAAACTGCTATCCAAGGACAAATACTGCATTACTAACTACGACGCTACAACAGCTATCCAAAGACCGGTACTGCATTACTAACTGCGACGCTACAACAGCTATTTGAGGACCGTTATTGCATTAGTAACTACGACACTACGAGAGCTATCCAAGGACCGGTACTGCATTACTAGCTACGACGCTACGACAGCTATCCAAGGACCGATACTGCATTACTAACCTGACGCTACAACAGCTATCCAAGGATCGATAATTCATTACTAACTACGACGCAACAACAGCTATCCAAGGACCGATACTGCATTACTAACTACGACGCTACAACAGGTATCCAAGGACCGATACTACATTACTAACCACGACGCTACAACAGCTATCCAAACACAGATACTGCATTACTAACTACGACGCAACATCAGCTATCAAGAACCGATTCTGCATTACTAACTACGACGCTGAAACAGCTATCCAAGGACAAATACTGCGTTACTAACTACGACGCTACAACAGCTATCCAAAGACCGGTACTGCATTACTAACTGCGACGCTACAACAGCTATCAAAGGACCGGTACTGCATTACTTCCTACGGAGCTACAACAGCTATCCATGGACCGATGCTGCATTTCTCTCTACGACGCCACGGTAGCTATCCAAGGACAGATACTGCATCACTAACTACGACTCTACGACAACTATTCAAGGACAGATACTGCATTACTAACTGCGACGTTACGACAGCTATCCAAGGACCGATACTGAATTAGTAACTTCGACGCTACAACAGCTATCCAAGGACCGGTACTGCAGTACTAACTCCGACGCTACAACAGCTATCCAAGGACCTGTACTGCATTACTAGCTACGACGCTACAACAGCTATCCAAGGACCGGCGCTGCATTACTAACTACGATGCTACGACAACAATCCAAGGACCGGTACTGCATTACTAACTACGACGCTACATCAGCTAACTAAGGACAGATACTGCATTACTACCTACGACGCTTGAGCAGCTATCCAAGAACCGATAATGCATTACTAAATATGAAGCTACGACAGCTATCCAAGGACCGGTTCTACGTTACTAACTACGACGCTACAACAGCTATCCAACGATCGATACTGCATTACTAACTACGACATCACGACACCTGTCCAAGGACAGAGACTGAATTAATAACAACGATGCTATGACAGCTATTCAAGGACAGATACTGCATTACTAACTGCGACGCTACGACAGCTATCCAAGGACAGATACTGCTTTACTAACTATGACGCTACAACAAGTATCCAAAGACAGATACTGCATTACTAACTACGACGCCACGACAGCTATCCAAGGACAGATACTGTTTTACTCACTACGACGCTACGACAGCTATCCAAATGACCGATACTGCATTACTAACTACAACGCCACGACAGTTATCCAAGGACAGATACTGCATTACTAACTGCGACGCTAAAATAGCTATTCGAGGACCGGTAATGCATTACTAACTACGACGCTACGACAGCTATCCAAGGACCGATACTGCATTACTGACCACGACGCTACAACAGCTATCCAAACACAGATACTGCATTACTAACTACGACGCTACAACAGCTATCCAAGGGCCGATACTGCATAACTAACTACGACGCTACATCAGCTATCAAGAACCGATTCTGCATTACTAACTACGACGCTAAAATAGCTATCCAAGGACAGATACTGCATTACTAACCTGACGCTACAACAGCTATCCAAGGATCGATAATGCATTACTAACTACGACTCTACAACAGCTATCCAAGGACATATACGGCATTTCTAACTACCACGCTACTACAGCTATCCAAGGACCGGTATTGCATTACTAACTACGACGCTACAACAGCTATCCAAGGACCGGTACTGTACAACTAACTACGGCGCAACATCAGCTATCAAGAACCGATTCTGCATTACTAACTACGACGCTAAAACAGCTATCCAAGGACAGATACTGCTTTACTAACAACGACGCTACAACAGCTATCCAAATACCGGTACTGCATTACTAACTGCGACGCTACAACAGCTATCCAAGGACCGGTACTGCATTACTTCCTACGAAGCTACAACAGCTATCCATGGACCCATGCTGTATTTCTCTCTACGACGCCACGATAGCTATCCAAGGACAGATACTGCATTACTAACTAAGACTTTACGACAACTATCCTAGGACAGATACTGATTTACTAACTACGACGTTACGACAGCTATCCAAGGACCGATACTGAATTAGTAACTACGACGCTACATCAGCTAACCAAGGACAGATACTGCATTACTACCTAAGACGCTTGAACAGCTATCCAAGAACCGATACTGCATTACTAAACACGATGCTACGACAGCTATCCAAGAACAGAGACTGAATTGATAACTACGATGCTATGACAGCTATTCAAAAAAAGATACTGCATTACTAACTGCGACGCTTCAACAGCTATCTAAGGACAGATACTGCTTTACTAACTACGACGATACAACAAGCATCCAAAGACAGATACTGCATTACTAACTACGACGCCACGACAGCTTTCCAAGGACAGATACTGCTTTATAAACTACGACGCTACGACAGCTATCCAAATGACCGATACTGCATTATTAACTGCGACGCTAAAACAGCTATTCAAGGACCGGTAATGAATTGCTAACTACGACGCTACAACGGCTATCCATGGACCGATGCTGCTTAACTCTTTACGACGCCATGACAGCTTCTCAAGGATAGATACTGCATTACTAGCTACGACGCTACGACAACTATCTAAAGACAGATACTGCAATTCTAACTACGACGCTATGACAGCTATCCATGGACCGGTACTGCATTACTAACTACGACGCTATGACAGCTATCCAAGGACCGGTACTGCATTACTAACTAAGACGCTACCACAGCTATCCAAGGACCGGTACTGCATTACTAACTGCGACGCTAAAACAGCTATTCAAGGACCGGTAATGAATTGCTAACTACGACGCTACAACAGCTATCTAAGGACCGATGCTGCATAACTCTTTACGACGCCATGACAGCTTTTCAAGGACAGATACTGCATTACTAGCTACGACGCTACGACAACTATCTAAAGACAGATACTGCAATTCTAACTACGACGCTATGACAGCTATCCATGGACCGATACTGCATTACTAACTACGACGCTATGACAGCTATCCATGGACCGGTACCGCATTACTAACTACGACGCTACAACGGCTATCCATGGACCGATGCTGTATTACTCCCAACGACGTCACGACAGTTATCCAAATACAGATACTACATTACTAGCTCCGACTCTACAACAGCATTCCAAGGACAAATACAGCATTACTAACTACGACGCTACGACAACTAGTCAAGGATAGATACTGCACTACGGCTATCCATGGACCGATGCTGTATTACTCCCTACGACGCCACTACAGCTATCCAAAGACCGGTACTGCATTACTAACTACGACGCTACAACAATAATTCAAGGACCGGTACTGCATTACTAACTACGGCGCTACAACACCTATCCAAGGACCGGTACTGCGTTACTAACTGCGACGCAAAAACAGCTATTCAAGGACCGGTACTGCATTACTAACTACGACGCTACAACAATAATTCAAGGACCGGTACTGCATTACTAACTACGGCGCTAGAACACCTATCCAAGGACCGGTACTGCATTACTAACTACGACGCTAAAACAGCTATCCAATGACCGATTACTGCATTACTAACTACGACGCTACAACAGCTATCCAAGGACTGGTACTGCATTAGTTCCTACGACGGTACAAAAGCTATCTAAGGACCGATGCTCCATTACTAACTACGACGCTACATAAGCTATCAAGGACCGATTCTGCAATAATAACTACGACGCTACAACAGCTATCAAAGGACAGATACTGCATTTCTAACAACGACGCTGCAACAGCTATCCAAGGACCGATATTGCATTACTAACTACGTCGCTACGACAGCTATTTATGAATCGGTACTGCATTACTAACTACGAAGCTACAACAGCTATCCAATGACCGATACTGCATTACTAACAACGACGCTACAACAGCTATAAAAGGACCACTACTACATTACCAACAACGACGCAACAACAGCTATCCGAAGACAGATACTGCATTACTAACTACAGCCTCACAACTGCTATCCAAGGACAGATACTGCATTACTAACTCAGACGCTACGACAGCTATCCAATGACAGACACTGCACTACTGACTACGACGTTAAGACAGCTATCCAAGGACCGATACTGTGGTATTAACAACGACGCCACAACAGCTATTCAGGAACAGATAGCTATCCAAGGACAGGTCCTGCATTATTAACTACAACGCTATGACAGATATCCAAGGCCAGATACTGCATTAATAACTACGAAGCCACATCAGCTATCCAAGGACAGATACTGCATTACTAACTACGACACTACAACAGCTATCAAGGGACAGATACTCGTTAGTAATTACATCGCCACGACAGCAATCCAAGGACAGGTACTGCATTACTATCTACGACGCCTAACAGCTATTTAAGGACCGGCACTGCGTTACTAGCCACGACGCTACGACAGCTATCCAAGGACCGGTACTGCATAACTAACTACGACGCTACAATAGCTCTCCAAGGACAGGTACTGCATTACTAACAACGACGCTACAAAACTTATTCATGGACCGGTACTGCAATACTAACTACGACATTACGACAGCTGTCTACGGACCGGTAATGCATTCCTAACTACGACGCTACAACAGCTATCCAAAGACCGGTAATGCATTACTTCCTACGACTCTACAACAGATCTCTAAGTACCGATGCTGCATTACTGACTACGACCATACGACAGCTATCCAAGGACTGATACTGCATTACTAACTACGACGCTACGACAGCTATCCAATGACAGATACTGCACTACAAACTACGACGCTAAGACACCTATCCAAGGACCGACACTGCAGTAATAACTACGACGCCGCGACAGCTGTTCAGGAAAAGAGACTGCGAAACTAACTACGCACTACAACAGCTATCCAAGGACAGATACTGCATTACTAACTGCGACGCTACATCAGCTAACTAAGGACAGATACTGCATCACTAACTACGACGCAAAAAACAGCTATCCAGGGACCGGCACTGCATTACTAACTACGACGCTACGGCAGCTATACATGACCAATACTGCATTACTAATCTGACAATACAACAGCTATCCAGGGACCGGTACTGCATTACTAGCTACGACGCTACAACAGTTATCCAAGGACCGGTGTTGCATTACTAACTACGACGCTTCGACAGCTATTCAAGGACCGGTACTGCATTATTAACTACTGCGCAACAACAGCTATCCAAGGATCGGTACTGCTTTACTTACTACGACGCTACAACAATTATCGCGGACCGATTCTGCATTACTAACTACGACGCTTCAACAGCTATCCAAGGACAGATACTGCATAACTAACTACGACGCTACAACAGCTATCCAAGGACCGGTACTGCATTACTAACTACGACGCTACAACAGCTATCCAAGGACCGATACTGCATTAATATCCTGACGCAACATCAGCTATCAAGGACAGATTCAGCATTACTAACTACGACGCTACAACAGCTATCAAAGGACCGTAAACTACATTACTAACTACGACGCTACAACAGCTATCCAAGGACCAGTATTGCATTACTAACTACGACGCTACCACGGCTATCCAATGCCCGATTCTGCATTACTAACTTTGATGCTGCAACTGCTATCCAAGGACAGATACTGCATTACTAAGTACGTTGCTACAACAGCTATCCAGGGACCGGTACTGCATTACTAACTACGAAGCTACAACAGCTTTCCATGGACCGGTACTGCATTACTAACTACGACGCTACAACAGCTATGCAAAGAGCGGTACTGCATTACTAACTACGACGCTACAACAGCTATCCAAAGACAGATACTGCATTACTAACTACGACGCTACAACTGATATCAAAGGACCGATACTGCATCACTACTACGTCTCTACGACAGCTATCTACGGTTGGGTACTGCAATACTAACTACGACGCTGCAACAGCTATCCAATGACCGATACTGCATCACTAACTACGACGCTACAACAGCTATAAAAGGACCGCTACTACGTTACTAACTACGACGCCACGACAGCTATCCATGGACTGATACTACATTACTAACTACGACCTTATGACAGGTATCCATGGACAGATACTGCATTACTAACTACGACGCTACGACAGCTATCCAAGGGCAGGTACTGTATTACTAACTACGACGCTATGACAGCTATCCAAGGCCATATACTGCATTACTAACTACGACGCCACAACATCTATTCAAGGAAGGATACCGCGTTACTAACTACGACACTACAACAGCTATCCATGGACAGACACTGCATCACTAATTACAACGCCACGACAGCTATCCATGACAGATACTGCATTACTAACTACAACGCCACAACAGCTATCCAAGGACCGGCACTGCGTTACCAACTTCGACGCTACGGAAACTATCTAAGGACCGGTACTGCATTACTAACGGCCACGTTACATCAGCTAACTAAGAACAGATACTGCATCACTAACTACCACGCTAAAACAGCTATCCAATGACCGGCACTGCATTACTAATTACGACGCTACAACAATTATCCACGGACCGGTACTGCATTGCTAACTACGACGCTAAGACAGCTATACAAGAACCAATGCTGCAATACTAACCTGATAATACATCAACTATCCAAGGACCAATTCTTCATTCCTAACCTGACGCTACTACAGCTATCTAGGGACCGGTACTGCATTACTAGCTACGACGCTACAAAATCGATCCAAGGACCGGTGTTGCATTACTAACAACGACGCTACGACAGCTATCCAAGGACCGGTACTGCATTACTAACTACGATGCTACAACAGCTATCCAAGAATCGGTACTGCATTACTTACCACGACGCTACAACAGCTATTGCGGACCAATTCTGCATTACTAACTACGACGCTACAACAGCTATCCAAGGACCGGTAATGCATTACTTCCTACGACACTACAACAGATCTCTAAGTACCGATGCTGCATTACTAACTACGACGCTACAACAGCTATCCAAGGACAGATACTGCATTACTAACTACGACGCTACAACAGCTATCGAATGACCGATACTGTATTACTAAATACGACGCTACAACAACTGTAAAAGTACCGCTACTACATTACTAACTACGACGCCACGACAGCTATCCAAGGACAGATACTGCATTACTAACTACTACCTCACGACAGCTATCCAAGGACAGATACTGCATTACTAACCATGACGCTACGACAACTATCCAAGGACAGATACTGCACTACTAACTACGACGCTAAGACAGCTATCCAAGGACCGATAGGGCAGTACTAACTACGATGCCACGACAACTATTCAGGAACAGATACTGCAAAACTAACTACGCACCACGAAAGCTATCTAAGGACCGGGACTGCATTACTAACTACGACGCTACAACAGCTATCCAAGAATCGGCACTGCATTACTTGCTACGACGCTACAACAGCTATCGCAGACCGATTCTGCATTACTAACTTTGACGCTACAACAGTTATCCAAGGACAGATACTGCAATGCTAACTACGACGCTACAACAGCTATCCAAGGACCGGCACTGCATTACTAACTACGACGCTACAATAGCTATCCAAAGACCGGTACTGCATTACTAACTTCGACGCTACGACAGCTATCCAAGGACAGATACTGCAATACTAACGATCACGCCACGAGAGCTATCCATGGACAGATACTGCATTACTAACTACGACGCCTCTACAGCTATCCAAGGACCGGAACTGCATTACTTACTACGACGCTACAACAGTCATCCAAGGACCGGTACTGCATAACTAACTACCACGCTACAACAGCTATCCAATGACCGATACTGCATTACTAACTACGACGCTACAAAAGCTATCCAAGGACCGGTACTGCATTACTTCCTACGACGCTACAACAGCTATCCAAGGACCGGTACTGCATTATTTCCTGCGACGCTACAACAGCATCCAAGGACCGATGCTGCATTATACTCTACGACGCCACGACAGCTATCCAAGGACCGATACTGCATTACTAACTACGACGCTACAACAGCTATCCAAGGACAGATACTGCATTACTTAGCACTACGCTACAACAGCTATCCAAGGACCGGTACTGCATTTATAACTACGACGCTACTACTGCTATCCAAGGATCGGTACCTCATTACTAACTACGACGCTAAGACAGCTGTCCAAGGACCGATACTGCATTACTAACTACGACGCTACAACAGCTATCCAAGGACTGTTACTGCATTACTAACTACGATGCTAAGACAGCTATCCAAGGACCAATACTGCAGTACTAACTACGACACCACGACAGCTATCTAAGGACAGATACTGCATTACTAACTACTACCTCACGACAGCTATCCAAGGACAGATACTGCATTACTAACCACGACGCTACCACAACTATCCAATGACAGTTACTGCACTACTAACTACGACGCTAAGACAGCTATCCAAGGACCGATAGTGCAGTACTAACTACGATGCCACGACAGCAATTCAGGAACAGATACTGCAAAACTAACTACGCACCACAAAAGCTATCCAAGGACCGGTACTCCATTACTAACTACGACGCTACAACAGCTATCCAAGGATCGGCACTGTCTTACTTACTACGACGCTACAACAGCTATCGCAGACCGATTCTGCATTACTAACTTCGACGCTACAACAGTTATCCAAGGACCGATACTGCATTACTAACTACGACGCTACAACAGCTATCCAAGGACCGGCACTGCATTACTAACTACGACGCTACAACAGCTATCCAAGGACCAATACTGCATTAATAACCTGACGTTACAACAGCTATCCAAGGACCGATACCTCATTATCAACTAGGTCGCTACAACAGCTATCACGGACCGATTCTGCATCACTAACTACGACGCTACAACAGCTATCCGAGGACAGCTACTGCATTACTAACTACGACGCTACAACAGCTTTCCAAAGACCGGTACTGCATTACTAACTTCGACGCTATGACAGCTATCCAAGGACCGGTACTGCATTACTAACTACTTTTCTATGACAACTATCCGCTGACAGATACGCATTGCTAACTACGACGCTACGACAGCTATCCAAGGACAGATACTGCATTACTAACTACGACGCTAAGACAGCTATCCAAGGACCGATAGTGCAGTACTAACTACGATGCCACGACAACTATTCAGGAACAGATACTGCAAAACTAACTACGCACCACGAAAGCTATCTAAGGACCGGGACTGCATTACTAACTACGACGCTACAACAGCTATCCAAGAATCGGCACTGCATTACTTGCTACGACGCTACAACAGCTATCGCAGACCGATTCTGCATTACTAACTTTGACGCTACAACAGTTATCCAAGGACAGATACTGCAATGCTAACTACGACGCTACAACATCTATCCAAGAACCGGCACTGCATTACTAACTACGACGCTACAATAGCTACCCAAGGACCAATACTAGATTAATAACCTGACATTACAACAGCTATCCAAGGACCGATACTGCATTATCAACTACGACGCTACAACAGCTATCACGGACCGATTCTGCATCACTAACTACGACGCTACAACAGCTATCCAAGGACAGCTACTGCACCACTAACTACGACGCTACAACAGCTTTCCAAAGACCGGTACTGCATTACTAACTTCGACGCTATGACAGCTATCCAAGGACCGGTACTGCGTTTCTAACTATGGTGCAACAACAGCTATCCAAAGACCGATGCTCCATTTCTCCCTACGACGCCATGACAGCTATCCAAGGACAGATACTGCATTACTAACTACTTTTCTATGACAACTATCCACTGACAGATACGCATTACTAACTACGACGCTACGACAGCTATTCAAGGACAGATACTGCATTACCAATTACGACGCTACGACAGCTATCCTAAGACCGATACAGCATTACTAACTAAAACGCTTCGACAGCTATCCAAGGACAGATACTGCAATACTAACGATCACGCCACGAGAGCTATCCATGGACAGATACTGCATTACTAACTACGACGCCTCTACAGCTATCCAAGGACCGGTACTGCATTACTTACTACGACGCTACAACAGTCATCCAAGGACCGGTACTGCATAACTAACTACCACGCTACAACAGCTATCCAATGAGCGATACTGCATTACTAACTACGACGCTACAAAAGCTATCTAAGGACCGGTACTGCATTACTTCCTACGATGCTACAACAGCTATCCAAGGACCGGTACTGCATTATTTCCTGCAACGCAACAACAGCATCCAAGGACCGATGCTGCATTATACTCTACGACGCCATGACAGCTATCCAAGGACCGATACTGCATTACTAACTCCGACGCTACAACAGCTATCCAAGGACAGATACTGCATTACTTAGCATTACGCTACAACAGCTATCCAAGGACCGGTACTGCATTTATAACTACGACGCTACAACTGCTATCCAAGGATCGGTACCTCATTACTAACTACGACGCTAAGACAGCTGTCCAAGGACCGATACTGCATTACTAACTACGACGCTACAACAGCTATCCAAGGACTGTTACTGCATTACTAACTACGATGCTACGACAGCTATCCAAGGACCGATACTGCAGTACTAACCACGACACCACGACAGCTATCCAAGGACAGATACTGCATTACTAACTACTACCTCACGACAGCTATCCAAGGACAGATACTGCATTACTAACCACGACGCTACCACAACTATCCAATGACAGTTACTGCACTACTAACTACGACGCTAAGACAGCTATCCAAGGACCGATAGTGCAGTACTAACTACGATGCCACGACAGCAATTCAGGAACAGATACTGCAAAACTAACTACGCACCGCAAAAGCTATTCAAGGACCGGTACTCCATTACTAACTACGACGCTACAACAGCTATCCAAGGACCAATACTGCATTAATAACCTGACGTTACAACAGCTATCCATGGACCGATACCTCATTATCAACTACGACGCTACAACAGCTATCACGGACCGATTCTGCATCACTAACTACGACGCTACAACAGCTTTCTAAAGACCGGTACTGCATTACTAACTTCGACGCTATGACAGCTATCCAAGGACCGGTACTGCATTTCCAACTATGATGCTACAACAGCTATCCAAGGACCGATGCTCCATTTCTCCCTACGACGCCATGACAGCTATCCAAGGACAGATACTGCATTACTAACTACTTTTCTATGACAACTATCCACTGACAGATACGCATTGCTAACTACGACGCTACGACAGCTATCCAAGGACAGATACTGCATTACCAATTACGACGCTACGACAGCTATCCTAGGACCGATACAGCATTACTAACTACGACACTACAACAGTAATCCAATGACCGTTACTGCATTACTAACTACGACGCTACAACAGCTATCCAAAGACCGGTACTGCATTACTAACTTCTACGCTACGACAGCTATCCAATGACAGATACTGCATTACTAACGATCATGCTACGAGAGCTATCCATGGACAGATACTACATTACTAACTACGACGCCTCTACAGCTATCCAAGGACCGGTACTGCATTACTCACTACGACGCTACAACAGTCATTCAAGGACCGGTACTGCATAACTAACCACGACGCTACAACAGCTATCCAATGACCGATACTGCATTACTAACTACGACGCTACAAAAGCTAACCAAGGACCGGTACTGCATTACTTCCTTTGACGCTACAACAGCTATCCAAGGACCGGTACTGCATTATTTCCTACGACGCTACAACAGCCATCCAAGGACCGATGCTGCATTACTCTCTTCGACGCCACGACAGCTATCCAAGGACAAATACTGCAGTACTAACTACGACGCTCTAACAGCTATCCAAAGACCGGTACTGCATTACTAACTGCGACGCTACGACAGCTATCCATGGCCCGATTCGGTATTTCTATCTACGACGCTGCAACAGCTGTCCAAGGACAGATACTGCGTTACTAAGTAAGACGCTACAACAGCTATCCAAGGACCGATACTGCATTACTAACTACGATGCTACAACAGATATCTAAGGACAGATACTGCATTACTTAGCATGACGCTACAACAGCTATCCAAGGACCGGTACTGCATTTATAACTACGACGCTACAACAGCTATCCAAGGACCGGTACTGCATTACTAACTACGACGCTAAGACAGCTATCCAAGGACCGATACTGCATTACTAACTACGACGCTACAACAGCTATCCAAGGACTGTTACTGCATTACTAACTACGATGCTACGACAGCTATCCAAGGACCGATACTGCAGTACTAACTACGACACCACGACAGCTATCCAAGAACAGATACTGCAAAACTAACTAGGCACCACGACAGCTATCCAAGGACAGATACTGCATTACTAACTACGACTCCGTGACAGCTATCCAAGGACCGGTACTGAATTATAGCCTGGCAATTGACTGTTTCCTTGTGAATACAAATATTCCTACATTTAAATAAGCTCTTCTTAGAATAAGTGACGGCTCAAGGCAAGGGGCTTATGAGCAGCAGTGCTCTCAGTGTCACAATAATTCGGAGTCGGTTCATAATTTTCAACCATAACATTTGGTCAAATATTTTTTTTTTGTGATTGATGCATATAATAATATCATTCCGGTGATATAAAGACCGATATCACTCTGTCGAGGTTTGCACAGTTCTCCTCCCGCAATTGTGCCGCCGCGAATCCACTACACAAACGCAATATCAAGTGGTAAATTATCCACTACACAAGCAATAGATCCTATTTTTCGTCCAACCCTGCCAATCGCTGGTAATAGCAGTTTCTGAGCAGCGAAGAAGCAAGACTCCAACGTCCTGTATATCCTTGGCTCGAGCGAACACACCGCTCGTACAAAAGGACGTCAGACCTGCAATGAGTGCTTCGAATTACTCAGGTCTTGTCGGACTTGCAATCGAAGCTTTACGAAAGCGCACCAATCATGTCCAGGTCACTTTATAACTTCCTCTTCGATACCAGGATTCCCCTGAGTGGCTCGAACCGGATGGTTTAAAGCTCATAATGCATCGGGGTCCTGAAA
This sequence comes from Gammarus roeselii, assembly GCA_016164225.1. Taxonomy (NCBI): domain Eukaryota; kingdom Metazoa; phylum Arthropoda; class Malacostraca; order Amphipoda; family Gammaridae; genus Gammarus; species Gammarus roeselii. The sequence continues at coordinate 15,249 of SDVV010012134.1, forward strand.
TGGAACCATATTACGTTTGTTCGAGGAATCGTTCCACCAATTGGTCGGATGGACGCGAAAGAGTGGATCCTTATTGTTGGTTTTTGGAATAGTGCACTCCAGCATTGTGCAAAGCTATGAAAGGAGGGCGCATCATATCACTGCTGCTCGACCCAGCATTGTGCAAAGCTTTGAAAGGAGGGCGCATCATATCACTGCTGCTCGACCCAGCATTGTGCAAAGCTATGAAAGGAGGGCGAATCATATCACTGCTGCTCGACCCAGCATTGTGCAAAGCTATGAAAGGAGGGCGCATCATATCACTGCTGCTCGACCCAGCATTGTGCAAAGCTATGAA
>SDVV010012135.1:0-15585 GCA_016164225.1 Gammarus roeselii
CGCAGCTCGTATATTGATACTGAACAACATTGCCAGGGACTGGTATCACGAAAGAGCCTAACGAGTCGCATGACGCAGCTCGTATATTGATACTGAACCACATTGCCAAGGACTGGAATCACGAATGAGCCTAACGAGTCGCATGACGCAGCTCGTATATTGATACTGAACAACATTGCTAGGGACTGGTATCACGAATGAGCCTAACGAGTCGCATGACGCAGCTCGTATATTGATACCGAACAACATTGACAGGGACTGGTATCACGAAAGAGCCTAACGAGTCGCATGACGCAGCTCGTATATTGATACTGAACAACATTGCCAGGGACTGGTATCACGAAAGAGCCTAACGAGTCGCATGACGCAGCTCGTATATTGATACTGAACCACATTGCCAAGGACTGGAATCACGAATGAGCCTAACGAGTCGCATGACGCAGCTCGTATATTGATACTGAACAACATTGCCAGGGACTGGTATCACGAAAGAGCCTAACGAGTCGCATGACGCAGCTCGTATATTGATACTGAACCACATTGCCAAGGACTGGAATCACGAATGAGCCTAACGAGTCGCAGGACACGACTCGTATCTTAAACCGATATAGTCAAAAATTCGAACTTTGATATTTAACTTTTTCGATAACCTCAATTTTATTCGCTGGACGTGAGAGACATCAAAATTTCCCAGCGTTTAATATAAAAAGATTTCTCATTATTTGTAAACGTAGTTTTTTTCTCATTCCGGACAATGCATTCGTAAGAAAAGCGTCACTAAGAAGTGCTAACAAATTAGCAAATCATCAACATGACAGTTAGATCTATATGCATTCGTTATGACGTCACACAGCTTGTACCGTCGACTGGAGGAGAAAGTATTGACACAGCAAAAATTAACGTTGGAAAGAGCGTGTGCCAACTTCTGTAGTGTATATGTCTGGAGCGCACATGAAGGATAGTTCTAAGTGGTATAGTCTCTATTTAAAATGGGTTGTTTACATGATGAGACCAGTAAATAAAGCAATGATCAATCTTTATTGTTATCCAATATCAAAAATACTAAGAACCCAATATATTTGTTTTAATTTTCAATTGTAAACAAACAGTTGTCATTTGCTCGTACGAAAAAGGACAAGTATATTATCCACGTTTTTCAAGGAAAGGTAGGATACACTCGTTTCAATTTGGCATGCCTTTGCAACCTGCCACTAGAAGCAAATAATAGGCATTAGAGTTTCCAAAGTAAATAACCATATTCAGTACACTTGAGAGGGGGTCCAAACCCCTGCTGGGATGGGGAGTAATAGGATTCAGGTTTATTTCCTCTTAAAGAAAAAAATAGTTTTTTAAATATTAATTTAAACGTTCGTGGCCATCCCCTTGTTGGAGATCTTGCCAGCTAATCCTATCTGAGGCGTCCCTCTGAGGCTGTACGGGCCGTGACAGCTGCTCACGGCCGTACAGCGATAGAGAGTGATAGAGTCCAACAGCTGCTCACGGCCGTACAGCGATAGAGAGTGATCGAGTCCAACAGCTGCTCACGGCCGTACGGCGATACAGAGCATTACGCTCACGGCCTTACGGCGATAAGCGTTACGCAAACACCAAGGCAGCTGCATTACGCCTTGGGGTGGATCGACGATTGTTCGTTTTATAGATTATCAACATTTAATTTTATTTTATAGTATTCCGTATTTCGTGGGCTCTATTATTTATCTGTGCCTTTTTTTTCATGGTGATCAAATTTGGACTAGTCATATAATTAGGTATCGTTAGACGCCCGCAGGGGCCCTAGGTGGACTAAGCAGTGTGTTAGTTAGTCTAGTCCAACCTACGGTGGGAGAGTTGGCGCTCTCCCGGGCGTCTAATAAATGTCCGAGCACAGCAAGGCGTTTTGATGGCTAAAAGGTGAATTAATTTTGATGTAGATCTTAGGGAGTGAAAGCATTGAATGGCACTGTGAGTGGAGGGGACGAGGCGAGTCGAAGCAGGTCGAGGCGAGTATAGACGAGTCGACTGGCGAGGCGACGAGTCGAGACGAACCGAGATTGGTTGAGACTAGGTGACCCGGGAATGGGGGTACTCGTGGGACCCGCGGAACTCAGGGGACCCGGGGTACTTGAAGACCAGGATGATTTGGGGGGACCCACTTGGACCATTCCGGGGCCCTTTGGGACCTTTTTGAGACCCTTTGGGACCCCCTTAAGAAACTCTGGGACCCGTTTGAGGCCCCTCGGAACCCTGGGACCCCTGCTTCCCTCTCCCCACGCTGTAAAACCCATACATAGAAAAATGTATGTATGTGAAATGCTTGATTAGAACAGTTATTATAGTCCGCGGATTACTGGCACAGAAGGCGAGGGTCGTGTCGAGGCTGGTCGAGGTGCATCGAGATCAGTCGAAACATGTTGAGGCGAGTCGAGTTGCTCGCGACGAGCCAAGACTGGCCGAAATGATTCGAGACAAGTCGAGATGAGCTGAGACGAGGGGACCCGGGGAGCTCGGGGGACCCGGGGAACGTGGATTACCCTCCGGGATTTGTCGGGCTCTTTTGGGACCCGAGGTACCTCTGCCACCCCACTCCCACCCTAAAATGCTTGAGTGAAAAAAATTGTTATTACAGTCCACATGATTATTAGCGCAGAGGGGAAGAGCCACGTCGAGGCCGGTCGAGATCAGTCGGAACATGTTGAGGCGAGTCGAGTTGGTCGCGACAAGCCGAGACTGGCCAAAATGATTCGAGATAAGCCGAGACGAGGGGTCTCGAGGGACCCAGGGAGCTCGGGAAGATCCGGGGGACATGGGTTGCCCTCCGAGATTTATCGGGCTGTTTTGACACCCAAGGAACCTATGCCCTCCCACCCTATCCCCTTGAACAATAAGTGCGAAATCAATAATCTGAGCAGTTTTTCTGTCCATGACGAACCTGCCCTAACTTTCTTGTTCACGATCCACAATTTTGTCATGTATAATAATGCTGGTGTATTTGTGCGGGAGTTCCTGTTTGTGATTTTGTTAATGTTTTTTTTTCAGTCTGTGCTCGCTCGCGCGTGCACGGACCATATGTAGTTTCTGGGGTTGACCTGGACTGCGCAGCTATGAAACCTTGTGACGCGTTGCGGTTCGAGTTGATCTAATCCGTGAAGCCATAGACCTTGTACCAGTTTCGATGATACTATCTGTGCGCACTGGTGCGCATGCATATTACTCTTGGAGTTCTGAGTGGTTGGAGGCGAGGATTCGTTTCGTCTGAGTCTTTATCTTGCCTGAATAACTAAATTGTACCTCTACTTAACTAGACCGCGTAGCTATAAACATTGTGTTGCGTTGCTGTCGGAGCTGACTTTGTCCGTGTAGTCGTAAACCTTGTAATAGTCCCAACCATGATACATGTGCACACTAGCGTGCGTACATGTTACTCTTGAAGTTCTAAATGATTGGCGGTGAGGATTCGTTTCGTCTGATTCTTACCTGAATAAATGAAGTGTACTATAATCGACCTAGATCGCGTAGCGTTCTAGGTCGTGTTACGTTGCTGTCGGAGCTGACTTTGTCCGTGTAGCCGTAAACCTCGTACCAGTCTCGACGATGCTACCTGTACGCACTAGCGTGCGTACATATTACTCATGAAGTTCTAAATGATTGGAAGCGGAGATCCGTTTCGTTTAAGCGTTTTTCTTGTGCGCACCAGCGTGCGTCTGACATTGCTAAAATTGTCAACATTTTCTATCTCTAACAGCGTTTTTTTTCGCACACTGATGCATGCGAGCCTACTGGAATCCATGATCATCGAGCGCTACAGGGGAACCTATTATGACTTGCGTTGAGGCTCTGGGGGAAGTGAGAATCAAATCAAATCTTATTTCGGAATATTTCTGTAAATAAACCATGTTCAGCTTCTTCCATGATGTAAATAGGTGATATTCATAAATATGGAAATAATGGCTTCTTGCTTTGACTTCTTGCTTGTGTGTTTGAATTTTTGTTTAATAATAATGAGTTTGAGCTAAGATATAGCTAGAAATTAATGAATTTGAGCTAAGATATATCTAATACGAATATGAGTTTGAGCTAAGATATAGCTAGAAATTGAGGATTTTTAGCTGAGATATAGCTAGAAAAGTTTTGAGTTTTAGCTTAGATAAAGCAAAAATTAATTAGTTTGAGCTAAGATATAGCTAGAAATCTCATTTGTCGACTACCTTTTCTCCTATTTCCACACTTCCACTGGTGGAGGAATACACCGACAAGCGCTTAACCAGTAAACGACTTTGCAAATTGTTGCGTTATCTGAAATATGACCTGTCGAACAATGTAATGTAGTAAGGCAATGTCAAAACGGGCCTGCTCATGGACACGGCTACTAGTGCACCGAAGCGGGGGAAGCGGGCAGTGCCGTGGTCCTCTACCTACCCTACTAAATTACTAATATATAAATCGAGAGAGACAGAGAGAGAAAAAGATATCGACCGCTCAATTTTGACTTGACTTATGCGCCTCCAAAATTGATCACTATATGCGTACATAAGTGTACATGTGTGACCATACATAACCATCGAAGCTATTTAAAATAGGTTAGGTTAGGATGACCCCTGATAGAGGAAACAATTAGAGTTAACAGCCAGTTATGCTGCGGGATCTCAGACATACCATGCATCTGTTTAGTCCGTCTCTCTGAATATGATCGATCCTAGTCACATCCTCGTCATAACGAAGATTCCATTTACATGAAAAGTGGTCAAGAGAAGGGCAAACATGCGAAATGTACGAGTGTGACCTTAAATTCTGGGATTCAGTTCACTATTGACCTAAGCAAATCAGTACAAAGACCCTCGGCTTCGTTGCACAATCTCTTTAGCCTAGCAATGAAACTTGGGGCACATCCACATGAACTTGACCATAAGTCCAAATTACTACAAAAGAGGCGAAAACCCCATCTCAATACGAGGACCTGACCGACCATTAAATCATGTTCTAAAACGAAGGATATGCTAGGGTACTATGATGCAACCCACAAGGTTGCTGTACGGATTTACACCACTGAACATATAATCCTATAATTACGTTTAAATCATACAACATCAACAATATTGAAATAACTAAGTCATTTCTCTACTCTACCCTAACCAATAAATTGTTACCTTTGATGTATGAAATTTGTATACTCTTAGGATAGCTTCATTCATGGGATATGTACGCTCATAGGGGACTTGGCAACACTAGCTAGCTTCCTATCATCCCATCGCTCGAAAGATCGCTCACTGAAGACTTGCAGTCACACAATAACTCATGGGATACATGTAGGCATGAGATATCTGCACTCTTGGGAAGCCTCCACTCATGGGATAGGGCACTTAGACTTGCAGGAGACTCATTGTTATCATACATCGAGAGATGCTGGTCACTCACTGAGAGATGCTGGTTTCTGATGGATTTTTTTAATCCAAGTCAACTGATAATGGGAATAAAATCGAATGTCAAGACGTAAAACAAACCATTTTTTTGCATCACTTCATCTAATTATGATGATTTATGCCCAACACTATATCAATTATGTGAATTTATAGCTAATAACCTTATAAATATCTGGTAATCATTCAAAATCGCACAACAATAATAAAATATCTATGCAATTCTCTATCAACCGTCGTGTGACTCTATCGAGCTCTGATCAAGCTCACCTGACAAATCGAGATGCGTAGCGAGATTTTAGCCTCGGAAGACCCTATCCTCACAACCCTCTGTCAAAAAATGTTTTATAAGCATATACTTACCTGAAAAAACTGTCAGTCATCTACTGGTTGACTTCGGCCTTCGTATTACCTCCGTACCGACTCCCAGCATTACGCCAACGAGAAGATAACACTGCCTTGGATCACAATATGGTCCCTATCACAAAACAAATATACAGCAAGCTGTTCACAATGGGGCACAACCACGCGCCTGCGGGACCTCTATTTATCACGTGATCGTTATCATGACTCGTGGGTCATTCATACTTGGCACCCCCTGCTTAGCTCCCACTTGTTGACTTCAACCCCCCCCCTCCCAGCCTATCCTTGAGGTAGCGTGACTAGGGTGAATTGTGTAGGGATGTGAAGAAAAAGTATGTTCTTGCAAACAAGGAACGGAAGTGCTTAGCAACATTAGATCAGCGTTTCTAAGAGAGTGCGCTCAAGCGTACCATCAAACACTTTCAGCTCTAGGAAAGCGTAACAGCTCTCATCACAAGACAAAATGTCCCTGTAGGAAGAAGTATATTCGTTATAGATACATGACCGCGGACTCGGAAGATGTAATCAAGCTGGAAAAAGAGCAAGACATTACAAGTCTTATTGATATACCATACTATTGCTATAAATAATGATAAATACTTGCAGATAATGAACGTGTAAAACACAAAACAGCAATCACAATCCGACCACGGCCTGGTTGTCTGCAAGCGGTGAGCAGTCTCCTTCTGATTCGGGTCTTGCTTATCTGGACCAGAGTACTGAGTAGTTATAGATCCAATAAACCCACCATGTCATTCCAATAAACAATAACAATATATGATGTTAACATACACCAATACAAGACATCGCCACACAAGTCAAAAGCTTAGGAAGGGTCCTGAAAGCTGCCGTAGGAACGCGAGTCGTGTCCGTCGCCCTTCGTTAATTTCGCCTAAAACCTAATCTAAATACGTTAGTATCACTTATACATACGCCTAATTATACCAAATCTATACTCCAATCTATGCTCCGTCACCTTCGTGCCCCGATACGATGCAAATCACAGAATCTATTCCAATATTTCCAATACAGCGTGGTAGCGTCTTCATTACCTCGTCTCAAGACAGCGTCAAGGGGTACGATGAACATACAATACCCATTGTGCGATAAAAGGTATCTTTATTTGGTTATTGCCAAGAAGCCACCGCTGGGGAGTCCACCCATTGACAAACAGAAGCCACCGAGAATAAAATGCCCATGAATCCCATAGACGGATACATGATTGTTAACAGCGAAAGCGACCCTAATAAGATGGGTTATTGGATCCTCATATTTAAAAATAGGAATAAACACTACTTGTTCGATTCGTTTGAGTCTAATCCTATGATATATGGAGGCAATATAGCTGCATACTACAAAACTCATGCAAATATACATTTAATATTAAAGAAACCAATTCAAAGTAATCATTCATTGGTCTGTGGAGCGTATTGTGTTTACTTTGCGTATTATCTATGTCGAAATGTCCCTGAAAGAACGGTTATACAACGTTTCTATAACGAAGAATTGCGGAACAATTATACAATAGTCGAGACACTAGTCGTAAACATATACGGGAATAAACATTGGTGTAACCAAATTATGTGCGGAACCATGACATTTCATACCACATGCAAAGTATTATGTAATTGTTCCTAATAAAATAAACTATATATCTATGTTTGCTTACCTAACTCATTGGTCTGTAATGAACTCCATTATAAAACGCAATCGAATTGCAATTATACCGTGAACGGGATACTATGTTATACCGAAGGCATACAAAACATTATACAACTCAATTGGTACACAATACCCCACACAATTCCCACAATAACCCATTCATCTACAACCCTACTACGGCAACCCTCCCCTCATCCCACACCTCCACCCCTACCCCACCACTTGATATTTCGTGAGCGGAGACCCCTTGCGTTTCGGTGAGCGGACACCACTGCCAATCTAATCCTTGCCTTACCATAACAAACATTTTTACCCTGTGGCTTTGTCAGTAATCTGTTCCTTATCATATCAAGGTGTCCACGCTCGTAGGTTGAGCTAATCAAATATGCACCTTACCATAACACAGCCAAACTAATGCGTCTAACCATAACAAAGCTTAAACAACGCCTGTTGCTGGATGATCGAGTACAAAAAGGTGTGGTACTTTTCGAGTATGCGTGAGAGAAGGGAGCGGAGTGAGTGCTTGGTTCCCAGTGAGAGTGGGACTGAGACAAGGTTGTATATGTCTCCTTGGCTGTTCAATCTCAACATAGATGGAGTGGTCAGGGAGGTGAGCGCCAGTGTAATGGATCGAGGTTTAGAGCTTTTAGGAGCAAATAGTCGGAGGTGGTAGTTAAGTAAGAGACTGTCTGCGGATGATACGGCACATGTGGTAGATTCGGAGTTTAGTAGTATGAGTGGAAGGAAGATGCTACGAGTTAATGTGGGTAATAGTAAAGTAATGGGATGTTCGAGGAATGAGGATGCGAGCGGAATAAGTATCCATCTGAATGACGAGTTGCTCATGTCGAGAAGACTGGGTGCTCATGTCGAGAAGACTTGGCTGGTGGCAACTGAGATTAAATCTAAAGTGAAAGAAGGCGTTAAGTGTTCGGCGCAGCAAAGAGAGTCCTGATCTGTGGGTTTTGGTACATGAAATTAAAGAGGAGGGTTATATGAGGAGGTATATTGTCCCAACAGTGCTCTACGGAGCTGTGGCGTTGGAGGCGAGAGCGGAAGGGAAGAGATTTAATGTTTTTGAGATGAAATGTTTGAGGAGAATGGCCCGAGTGACGCTGGGGAATTGAATCTATAATGACGTTGTTTGAATTGAAACGTTGTAGGTGAGGAAATTGGTCTGCTGAGTAAACTCACACGGTATAAGGTGGTTTCGATACATGGTGAGGTTGGATGATGAGAGATTGGTGAAAAGGGTGATAAAAGCGAGGTCACGTTTCCTTGTTAAGGTTTCGAACATGTAATTTATTCAAGACCCTACTATTTATAGACACGAATCTGCTTGGTTTGATGTGTTACTTATTAACGAGATGCTGTATCTTGCAGGATGGCGCCAGCAAAGGAGTATCCCGGGTTGCCAATTCACATCGTCGAAGACCACAATGACGCCCTTAGACCAATACTGCGGGCCATTGCCACCAAGCACTTGCCGTTTGCTCACAACCTTCTCGTCCACTTCGACTCTCACCCTGACCTTCTATTGCCAGCGAATCTTCTCAAATCCGAAGTGTTCAACAAAGAAGTCCTCTTCGAGAGGCTGAGCATCGAGAACTGGATCTTGCCAGCAGCTTTTGCTGGGCATTTCGATACGATCGTGTGGGTGAAGCCACCTTGGTCCAACCAGATTACAGATGGCAAGTACAAATTCTCTATTGGTGTTGAAAGCGAGACCGGATTTGTGAAGGTCTCCTCCGAGTTGCTATACTTCGTCAGTGAGATGCTCTATTGTTCCAAAGACGGTCTGGAAGAAAGAAAAGACATCACACTACATGTGGTCACTTTAGGGGATCGCGACATGACCAACCAAGCAGTGTTTGTTCAAGAAAAAAAATCCAAAGTGGTTTCTGAGTTACCCTTGGTCTCTTCTGACCTGGCACCAAGCACCCCTGCATGCCACAAGGGTGGTGATGATCTTGATGTTGCAACAATTGTTAGAAATCTAATAGCCGAACACGACGGTCAATTTGTTCTTGACATTGACTTGGATTTTTTTACGACCTTAAACCCATTCATGGGAACGCACAAGGATGTGAACATGTACAGTCGATTGAAATCGATTTACCAATTTGACTTGGATTTCACAGAGGGTCAGACGGTCGAAGACAACCAAATGAGACGCAAGCAACAGATGCTTCCTCTTGAACTCCTTTTCAAGGCATTAGAAGAGATTAAAACTCCAGAGAAGATCCGAGACGTGCTCCCTACTTTGGTTCAGCAGATACCGAAGAAGGATAGGGACGAAGTTAAATCTTTAGTGCTAGACCTGCTGGACTCCAGTGGCCGTCCAAATCCAGAGAAGGATCAGCAGGACCTAGACTGGCTGCTGGTCCATGATGCTGGATGCACGTGGGACAGCGCGGACCAGGTGCTGCCGCATCATCCCTCCACGGATGAGGAGATACGGACGCTAATGCATGACGCCACCTTTTTCCTGGACCAGCTGGCGGATCCAATAATAGTGACGTGGGCGAGGTCAAGTCTAGATGACTATTGCCCGCCTGATAAGGTCAACTTTGTCCAAGAGCTGCTCTCAGCCTACTTCAGGGCCAAGTTTGATGGAGTACAGTTTATCAAACACTACTGATAATGTTCTCGTAATCTGCGTAATGAATGAAAAAAATTGTTCTGTAAAAATTTATTGTGACAACTATTTTTTGTCATAGTAATTATTTCAAAAAACGTTCAGCATTCAGTATCAGTGTATACTTCAAACGCCGCAATTCTTAATCATTGTTAGCAAACAGTTCACCATTGAGCATCATTGTAAGTCAGAAAAGTTCCCCGCATACTGTAATCTCTTTTATATAGAAGGTTACGAACGTACTAGTAATGTATGATGATCTGCGTCAGCTAGTCATGGGATGTATTTTGTTTACATGGTTAACAATCAGTAAATTAAATATATGAAAGACATTGCAAAAAAATGATTCTCTATGTGATAATTTTCTATTGTTTGCTGTGATAAAACAGGTTAGGACGATATGCATTAACTTGTAATTTATTTATTTTTATACAATTAAAAGTTAATCAACATGCGTGCATTTCTTCCATTTTACCCGTCTGTATATCTTCGGCACTCCATTGTAATAACATCCACTGCATCCACCGATAACATCCGAGTCGCACACCAAATAATAATAATAAGCATACAATAGTAGTTTAGACAAGGTAATACAGAGTCATTTATGATCCGCCATCACTCATAACAACGTAACTGATGATACTCTGAGTGAGGTACAATTGACCGACTCTTTAGAGGACAATCTAAGTTAGCTTTAGATGCACCTGAACTATTATTATCTATGTTGGCCAACATAGATGCACCTTAACTATTATTATCTGTGTTGGCCAACATAGATGCACCTTAACTATGTTGGCCAACATAGATGCACCTTGACTATTATTATCTATTATGTCCAACATAGATGCACCTTAACAATTATTATCTGTGTTGGTCAACATAGATGCACCCTAGCTATTATGTATACAGGTAATAGTTAGGGTTCCTCTGAGCTCAGCATTTTACGGGATAGGGCGCTGTGAGTATGTTGTTTGACGTGAATAATAGACAAAAATGCAAAAGTTTGTTGCCCAGTCAAAATACAGAAAGTACGCATCCAAATCAGATTAAATTCAATTACAAGCAGAGTGGATAACGTCTCAGCTGCAGTGCCAACCTCTACTGCGGTAGGTTGAGTGTTCGAGCCTGGCAACTCACCGCGGCTTTGTGAGCGAGGAGACTGAGCACCTCTCCCTTCCGTGACCGTGTAACCACATGCAATGTCAAGCTTTTGGAGATACAGTTGTATGCATGTATCTGTGTAGGGTGGCATGTTTACGACGGAAACATTCGGCCTCGAAAGTGTTTAGGATGGAAAGTTTTGAACGAAATGTGTTTAGGCTGGAAAGCTATTACCAGCAAATATCTTATATTGGAAAATATAGGATGGAATGTTGATACGACGGAAAACGTTTACGATCAAATTTCAACACGCTTAGACGCATTTTCAAATATTTTTTTCAGAACCGAAAGTGTTTAGCACTGAATTTCTTAGGACCGGAAGTGTTTACGTTGGAATTATTTTGCCTCAAAAATTTTACGATGGAAAAAATTCTAGCTGGAAACTACCCAAATCATCTGACCTCGTTATGTATAGGATCGAATAGTTTGGCCCAGAAATGGAATTTATTTTCCCTGGAAGTTGTCGTTGGATGGTACATTTTTAGCTGTTACCTAACCTAACCTAACCGAACCTAACCTAACCTTACAAGAAAGAAGTATAGTGTTTTTTGTTCATCGTCCATTTACCCATATGAAATAATTTCCAGAGTAAACACTTTCCGTTCTAAACAGATTCCGTCCAAAACATTTTCCGGCTGAAATACATTCGACTGAATCGAGTTGCCCACAACAGACGATTCGATCGTAAGCACTTCCAGCGAAAAAAAATCAGTCGTAAATAGTTACTATCCTAAATAATTCGATGCTATCAGCTTTACATCCTAAACCATTTCGCCCCAATTCCCTTCCTCAGCAAAAACGTTTCATGCCAATGGACAATATATTCAATCTTCTTTCCAGGCTACAGGTTTTTGATTGAAAATCTTTCCTTCGTAAACACTTTCGATCGAAAACAGTTTTCAGCTAAAATGAATCCGTAGAATTGATTCCGTCGTAAACACTTTCTGGGTTAAATAATTCCAGCGTGAATACCCTGCCCATCTGTGTACATGCACGAGAATAATTCAAGTTGTAGTTGTAATTCATTACTTTGATGGATGTAAGGGAGGAGGCGATCAGTGATGTCCCTTGGCCGCTAGGACGAGAAAATGTAATTCAAAACAGTAATATGTGGGGGTGGGTTCTGGAAAACAATTACTGTGTTTATTGTACACGGGGGTAAGGGCGCAATCTGGTTGTGTCATTTGTAACCCCATCTACAGGCTGATCTTAGTAAGATATCTAAATTATACCATCTTTGTTTGGTAGGGTGCGCAACGCTAAAAAATAATGTAACTATAAGTTGTAACTACTGTGTCTACATGGGTTGTAATGATTACATACTTTGGTTTCTAAAGTGTGTAAGCAAATTTACTTGCACTCGAATACAAGTAAAGTGTGAACTCATTACACGTTTGAGTGTGTTTTCTGGTTCTCCCAGTTTAAGCACACTTGATGCCCTCCGGGGGAGCGTGCGTTGACTTCGCGTTGAGGCTCCAGTGGAGAATAGAAACCTTTACCACTACCACATTAGCACTCTTGAATGTGTTGATGCTAGTAAAAGGTCTAAATTCTACCTATTTTTCTGACTGAGTCATTTCCTGACAGTCATTGAATGTGTCATGACTACATTTTCACCAAACTATTCAAACTGAAGAAACAAATACTTGATGTTCATTATAAAATAATAACATCGATCCAGAGTGTATTTTAATGCAATAATGGCATTCAAGTAACAACTCCATTCAATACACTACTGACCTAGCTCCGTTCAGTTACCCCTAAAAACATATCACAGATGGATCCACGCCTGAAATCTTTCTATAATCCAAGCCGCAACTACTCGAGATCTAGAACCAATTCCTGTGCCATTCTCCACCCCAATACGCACAGAAATAACAACACATTTTACGAAGATACGCGTTAACTCTTTACTCTCTCGTACGCGAATATGCCACAATTGACATATGTAATGACTTCATCTTGACATGACTAATATTATCGCACGCAAGGCCGTGCGAACTTACCCGAATCAACGACGGTCGCGCCCTACGGGGGAGCCTATTATGAGGCTCCGGTGGAACTGAGGCTCAAATCAAATCCTATGCCATTGCCTGCTCGACAAACTCTATGTCTAGATAGTCATATATCTTAGTGGCTGAATTTTGTAGGGGATAATAGGAAGCAGAGAAGTAGGAAGCCTTATGCGATGCTACTAATATCAACACACTCACGTGTGCTAAAAAGAGAACAGCCGCAGCCGTGTTCTCGTGGCCACCAAATCACCACGCTCTCCCTCATATGCTGTTCGTGCGACAAATTGGATTGTTGCTGAAGCACGCTCACACATCACCAAATGCTGATCATAATCAGACGGCTCAGATAACACACTCAACCGTGTAAGTCATACTCGGTTTGTTTGTCATGGTTCAGTTGTCGGTTAAGCTGTACAGTTGGCGTCCTAAGTATGACAAACTCCTTGCTAGCAGAGGCACACGGAAAGTTGATGAATATGGGAACAATCATTATCTACTATATTCACGAATAATAAATTTTTATTGTGTTCTACGATTAAGCGTAGCTTGCAGCGCACACGGCTACTAAGTTCATCTTCTGCGCAGTCTCTCAGGTAGATTTTAATGGCATCAAATCGCGTGTTGGTATCAACATTAATCTCCATTACTAAGTATTTTGCTTGTCATCGAAAGTAATAGAGTTTGTACCCAATAAACATTTATCGTCGTCCTCTCCACGAACAATGGGCTGAGTTTCAAAGCGTTCTAACTACACCTGCTATCCAATGGTATTGTGGCAGGAATATGTTTGTTGTGAACAGATACGACGCATCGCAGACAAGTTCCCTCTGAGCTCACAATAGATGATACGAATAGTAATGATGGAATGTCACGTTGTTGAATTCTGTTGATCATTATGATATGTCTGTACACATGATTTGAACATTGGCTTTTACCTGCAAGTACATATTCTATGAAATAAAAGCGTAATTACGATTTGAATCTGTTCTCATGGAAAAAAGAATTCAGACATCCTATCAGTCGTTTAGGTACAAAAATAATGTGCATGTATCTATTTTGTTTAGAGGTGAACTTTGCTGGATTATTTTGATCACGTAAATACATTTGTAAAATCGTTGTAAATTAAGTAGCTAAATGAAAAAATAAAATAAATGAGTACAAATATATTGGCAATTGTTTGAAGATGTCGAGTAGTTATAGAGAAGACATCATCGGGCATAGTCTGATTGGTCTGCTCTGTTGAATACAAACAACTAATTGAACTCACTGTGTCCTGTCGGCATATTAATACTATTATCTTATAATTATTATCATTAAATCCTTTACTTCGAGCGTCTAATATTGGGTTTCTATTTCTTAAATCATACACTTTTTGAATTAGTGAAACGGAAGTTCGAAATGAATTCGTCACAGCTCATCTCTAAGGGCGGCCGGCTCGTACCTCAAGAATCAAATTATCACTCACAATACATGAAATGGATTCATTCTCAAATAAGACTATTAAGTAAGAAATACATAGACATGGGGTGGGATATTTAAAATGATCCAATTATTGTAAAAGACGCGAAGGACTTTGACGGAAGAAGTACAAATTGATAAATAATTTCGCACGCGACATTACAAAGAGATTGTGGGGATCGCTGTAAGGAAATGACCAAGAACAATACCGTCGACATATAAGAACAATACCGTCGACATATAAGAACAATACCGTCGACATATAAGAACAATACCGTCGACATATAAGAACAATACCGTCGACATATAAGAACAATACCGTCGACATATAAGAACAATACCGTCGACATATATTTGACATGCATAACACTTTGAATAAACCAGTGACATGTGGACATCATACTCGTATGATGATTAATGGGCGAGGGCGATGTCTTGTGTCACCAAGCCACGTACTTATGGGCAAGGGTGGTGGTAGCTAACAATGTCTTGTGTCACTAAGCCACGTATTGGTTTCGAGATTCGCCCTCTATTGTAACCGCAGGCCTAAACCTGCTTCATAACACTATATGGTCCATACAATGTCTTAAAGTAAAGTATCACTCCTGAGAGGAGTGACCCTGTGTACGGAAACCCGCTACCCAGCACTATACGGCTCATACAATATCTTAAAGTAAAGTATCACTCCTGAGAGGAGTGACCCTGTGTACGGAAACCCGCTACCTAGCACTATACGGCTCATACAATATCTTAAAGTAAAGTATCACTCCTGAGAGGAGTGACCCTGTGTACGGAAACCCGCTACCTAGCACTATACGGCTCATACAATGTCTTAAAGTAAAGTATCACTCATGAGATGAGTGACCCTGTGTAC
>SDVV010012136.1:0-15585 GCA_016164225.1 Gammarus roeselii
TATATATGCACACAATGCCGGCCACCCGTACGCTCACCGGGTTGGTTTCGCAGCGCGACGTGGCTCTCAGGAATGAAGGAGCTCCTCTGCGACCTCGCTCGTTGATTTTGGTTGTCGCTCGGTATCCCGCCCCTTACGCGGCGCAGGCCTTGGGTGATTTCTTCTTGATTGGAGATTCCGAATTTCAGTAATGGCAATGAAGTCATGAAGTCGAATCGACCCTTTGATCTCGAACACTTCGATCTTGATGGGCGATGACTCGCCTTGAAGTTGAAGAGGCGCAAACTCGCCTTTGAAGTTGAATAGGCGCAAACTCGCCTTTGAAGTATACTATCTTGAAGATGTCTATGGCATGGGAAATTTCTGAGAGGCGACGTTGGCGGCAGCAGTAGCTAACGTTGACGTTTTTTCAACGGTGATGCTCACATTATCGTTGAGCTTTCTGTAATCCTGCCGCTCCTTGGCTACTTAGTCTTATATAGTTCAACGTGACGTAGGCGCCCAATACTCGCTTTGGGAAATCCTAGCCCCATCTTCTTAACAACGTCGTAGTTAAATGGTCACAAAGAAACAAAAAGATATAAGTAACGCAACGGCGTAGGGCCAACATCTTAACGTCTAAATTCAACCAACTGGGTGAAGAAAAGCAATTTAACCTTACATTCTAAATACCATATGGTTAAACGCCTAAAGCATCGGTGGCTGAGGGCACTCAGGCACCTCCTCCCCACTGCAGCGCGCTGTCTGCACGTCCGGTGACGTCATGTCGGGCTTTCCTCAACACTCCTTAACAACAACAAGTTGTTTGAAGGTTCGTACGCAGCGGATGCGACATCCTGGCCGGTGTCGCTTGGTCGCAGCTGTGCCTCAAAACCGATCACTGCATTGAGTGCAGTCTGACTAATAGAATAATATAGTAGATAGTAGAGTATAATAGTAGAGAATAGTTTGGGAGAGAATACTATCATCCAGCACGCCGGATCCGGCTACACCTCCCCCTCGGGCCTGTGCTTGGGCTGTTGGTTATGGCACGGGTGCAGGCCGAAGCGCGTTGGTGCTGGGTTGATTAGTTGATTAAATCGTGTGGATTTGTTCCACGGACTCGACGTCGCGTTTGCCTCCCGACTGCGTGCAACTGTTCACGCTCGGGCTGGGTTAAGTCAGGGTCAGGGTCAGTCCTGACGTCAGAGGGACACGTCACAGGATGTGACTCAAGCAGCGCGCTCGTGCAGTCGTCACTGCTTTGTACTTGTACATGCGGGTGGGCAGCAACCGTGAACGCGGTAGTAGGATCAGCCACTCCCCGTCCTTCACCAGTCTCCCGAGCGACGCTGCTCACTGCATCCACACCGATTCGACATTCATCTGTGGACATAAATTTCAACGGGATCAGAGTGGACCTTGGAGGTTTGCTGGGTACAAATTTTTTAAGGGGTACAAGTATGGTCGAGCAGCGAGTGGCGGGAACGGTACAGGTAACGGTCTGGGAGGAGCCCTCGGCAGGGAATGAGAATTTGATGGAAAAGCCATGCCCGGTCGCCTGCGCCGCCTGCAATACTTCAGAGCCACATAGGCGACCAGAACTGACACCAACAGGATGGCAACAAGTGTCACGCTCCCAATGCTATATTTGTGCCGCTCCGTGTGAACGGATGTTAGCACATCAACGATATCCGCTGTGCTATTCATGTTTGCTTTCACATTAGATAACTCACGTAGGATGCTGTCTAGCATTGGCATCGGCCCTGACGTTGGCAGCCGGATGCGTGGAATGGGAATTGGGTCTAGCTTCTTACTCGTCAGAGTGACTAATTCGTGACGCACCGTTGACACCGTGAATAATGGTGTAGTCAACGTGCAGGGTGCATGTAATACATACGCGCCCTTCAACTCTACATATTCTGGTTCAGAACTTTTGTCATGACAGTCCAGCATTGCCCATTCCCGTCGGGGTATAAACAGATAACATATCCGACTCTCTGTCGAGTTAGCACGCGGGTAAGGTTGATATGCTCCACCGCACAATGGAGTTGCGAGATATTCAACATACTCTCTACTGCACATGAAGGGTTTGCCTCAACACTCAGCTGTATTACTGGGAGCATACATACAGGTCCCCCCTCAGCGTACACCTCCCCAGATCTAGATCCTCCACAAACGTCTTATGGTCGCTCGTTATGGCCACATTCTTGGCCAAATTGCTTATCAAGTAAGTTTGATTTGTGTCCGGATCCTCCACTGGGAATGTTGCCAGCGTAGATATGGACACATTCTGTTTTGAAACGAAAGGCAGGACCAGAGCATAAGTTTCTTCCTTCCTTATAGGTTTTAGTTCGAGCACCGATAGCACGCTGGTAAAGTTCTTCTCCGTGAAAATGTATGGGAACGAATAATAATCTTTAAAAAGGTTTAATCCTTCTTCCTCCAGCGTCCTCAGCTGTTCGTACCCCATTATTTCCGGCACTGCCCCCAACCTTAACAAGGCAGCCTTATCTTCGGCGTCCATGGACACTAAGAGAAGGTACTGTATTCCTTCTCGTAGGTTCATGACGCCATTCGCTACAGTAACATACAGGTCTAGCTCATCTAACTGCTGATGATACCTTTCCAGTACGGACTTTGCCGCTGCGGCCTGATCAACAAGTGTGGTAAGAGTGGACTGGATATGATGAAAGTTTACGTTAATCTTTTGAATGGATGTTATCACACCCTGATTTGCATCTGCAAAATGATCCCTCAAATCTTCAATGTCCTTTTTCGTAGCCACTCCCAGCACAGATTTCAACAGGTTGCCGCCGATATTCAGCAAACCTCGTATTTTCCTCTCTACACTATCGGTCTCTTCATACTGTGCGTACCGATCCTAAGGCTCTCTAGCTATACTATGCAACTCCATAGTCGGCCTTACTGGTCACTTAGTTGCATTTGTCATCCTTGCTTTAGCGCGGCCCAATTTCTTCCGTCAATCTCCTTCCAACGTACGTAGTGACAGTGTGTTTAATCGGCGGAGGGCCTCTTGGCCCGCGCGTGTTAGCAACAATCGGAAATGATATGACATGGCATGGACCGCATCAAGTACCGCCTCCAGTCCCAACGCGTCGACCAATCGTACGGCCCTCTCGAACAGTCTGGCTACTGATTGTGCGACGAAAGACTTCGTGTGATATTCCACCCGAACGACCAGCTGACCTTGCACGAAAGTTACCGTACCACCGGTCGTAACGATCACACCATTTCCTGGCACATACACCACTTCACCTGCTCCCTCGGTACTTCCCAGGCTTGGAGCGATGGGCGTTCCGTAAGGAAACAGCATCAGCAGAAGCAGTGCAATGAGTTTGAGGACCAACATTTCCTACAAGGGAAGGAAATGGTCTTGTTCTTAATACTAGCTTAATAATAATCTTAACACTAATCTTAATGCTAGTTGTCAACGAACAACGTTATCTATATATACATGTAGTAAACTGCCTGGCAACAGTACAGGTTTCCTCATCGGAGTGAAACGTGTTCGTTGTCAGGTATCCGCTGAGAGCGGGTTATTATTCGCTCGCGTGCGGATGGAGGCCAATCCATGGCTTCCACCCTTGGTACCTCTACACCCACAGGGGCGCCTTGACCCACGAGAGATTCGGGAACCGCTGTTCCTTCCTCCTCGCTGTCCTCTCCTGCAGTCGGTTCGTCCAGTCCCACGACTTCGTCTTCCTCGTAACCTCGACGAAGTCTCTGCACCCGAGGAGGGTAGCAAGGCAAAATATCGTCTAAATGGACTTTGCGAATTTTGTCTATAATGACGTGTTGTAGGGTGTAATTGTATGGTGATTGTATTTTGGTGATCACAAACGGTCCTTCCAATCTGGGGGACAGCTTGGGATATTCTGTCGATTTCGGATAATATTTGGCGTAGACCCTCTGGTTCAAAACCATCTTCTTGCAATCTTTGGTACGTAAATTGTGTTTCTGTAGGTATTTGAGCAATTCATCCTGACGAATGCGTGTGCCATTTTGGCCTGTCTCTCGTGTACACCTGAGCCCTCGAAATTATACAGAGGCTCAAATGGCTCTGGGCCGTCCCACAAGGCTACATGCTTCCGGTCATATCCAAACAGAACATAATGTGGATTATCGCCAATGGTGTTGTTAAACGCGGTATTTATGGCAATCATGACTTCGGGAAGAAACAAGTCCCATTCCGGAGAGAACTCTCCGCAATATATTCTCAGCAGTTTTGCAATGGAGAAATTTCGATTTTCTACGGTTCCGTTTGCGGCTGCTCGGTACGGGGTAATGTTCACCTTTCTAACGTGGAAATATTCGCACAGGTGCCTCAT
Organism: Gammarus roeselii; assembly: GCA_016164225.1. Classification (NCBI taxonomy): domain Eukaryota; kingdom Metazoa; phylum Arthropoda; class Malacostraca; order Amphipoda; family Gammaridae; genus Gammarus; species Gammarus roeselii. The sequence goes on from SDVV010012136.1 coordinate 4,332, forward strand.
CACCTCGCTCACAAATTCCAAAGCATTATCTGATATGAACCGTCACGGAGCGCCACAGTGCGCAAACAATTGTTCCAAGAGAGCACGCGCAACGGTCTCGGATGATCTGTCAGGGATCGGGACAATCACTAAATATCGTGTAAGGAAATCGACAAAAGTTTGAATATACTTATTTCCAGAACTAGTGATTAGAAGCGGCCCCATTATGTCCATCCCGACCTCTGCCCACGGTCGTTGTGGCAAAGGGTACGTCCGGACAGGGGTGCTTTGAGCAGGTAAATGATTATATCTCTGACATTCCGCGCAACACTTAATTACTTCAGTGGCCAATGTGGCCATGTTTCGGAAGTAAAAGTGAGTCCGGAGCTTGATTAGGGTTCTGTCCACCCCGAGATGTCCGAGTTCGAATGAATCGTGGCATAACAATACAGCTCCATGGATTAATGTCTGCGGTACGACCACTGTCCAGTATGTGGCCTCCTCGCCGCATCTTTGCACCGTTATGCGGCGATGCAGGATGTCGCTACTTAGCTTATAGTGATGCAAGTCTTTTAGATAGTCTGGGTGAGTTGTTATGGGTGTTCTAGTGGTTAAGTGTGTAAGGTACGGGGCTAACTGTGGGTCCTTTCTCTGTTCTTTAATCAATTTTTCTACCGTCAAAGCCAACGCAGGGTCTCGCTCCTTCAGAGTTTTGGGGAGAGTCTTTCCTTCCTGTACGCTGGCAATGTGCGACGGCGTCTCTTCGTAATCTTCCTTCTCAGCCACTTCCTTGAGATCTTCACCGTCGTCCACCAACGTCGGAATATTGTAGGGAGTGCGGGACAAAGCATCGGCCAGATTGTTCAGCTTCCCCTTTACGTACACCACCTTTGGACTGTACTCCTGTGTCAACACCGCCCACCTGCCCAGCGCACCTTCTGGCAAGCATTTCCTGAACAGGAACGTCAGTATACGATGGTAGGTGTATATGGTTATCTCGTATCCGTATAACGGAAGGTCTTGAGGGCCCACATAACCGCTAGGGCTTCTCTTATGGTAGTGGAATAACGACGTTCCGTCTCCGAAAGAGATCTTGACGCGTACGAGATCGGGTGTAATCGATTGTCTGAATCGGGTTGCATCAGTACAGCTCCCAATCCGACATTCGACGCCTTCATCAAGCATTCCTTCAACATTTCCATGGATTCCTGCTGTTCGGTCGTCCACACGAAGGGTTGGTCCTTCTTCAGTAATTTATTTAATGGGTCAGCGATTTTCGAGAACCCAGACACGAAACTTCTTAAATAGCTCAGGAGCCCAAGAAATGATCTGACTTGGTCTGCGTTCGTGGGGGTTAGGTAAATCCTGATGGCATCCAAGTGATCCGGATGCATCTGGATTTCCTTGGGACTTACGAGATGTCCCAATTTTTTTATCTTTGGTTTGATGAACTCGCACTTACTTAACTTTACTCGCAGGGAAGCTGCGCGCAATTTGTGTAGCACTTTCTCGCTTGATGCTAGATGAGCGTCGATGGTGGGTGACGCTATGATTATATCATCCAGATCCGCCAGGGCGTGAACACCCAGCTCTTCTCCAAGTACTAGGGCGATACACTTCGAAAAAGCTTAAGGGGCAAATTTTAAACCAAAAGGGAGCACTTTGAAGTGAAAGTGCCCTGTACGCGTACTGCAAGCGGTCTTTTCCTGGTCCCTCACGGCTACTGGCATTTGCTAAAAGACACTTCCCAGATCTAGGGACAAGAAAAACTCGGCATTTGACAAAGATTGTAACAACTCAGGTATCCTCGGAAGTGGATGACGAGAACCGGAAACGGATAAGTAATTAAGCCGACGGAAATCAATGCAACAGCGTGCCGTTCCGTCCTTCTTCCTGACAATAATCATGGGAGAGTTCCATGCGCTGTCCGAGGAAACGATGACTCCTCGATCCAGCATATCATCAATCATGCCGTCCAACTCGGCTAGTTGTAAATGCGGCAGCGGGTATTGCTTCTGGTTAACAACTCCGGCTTCGGGATCATTGGGTATTGTGTATTCCATGACACTGGTCCTTCCCAGTGGTTCTCCAGACTTTGCAACAACGTCTCGATATTTATTTAGTAGTTGACTTTGTTTGGTTCGAAGTTGTGGATCAGCGTGGTTATCCACTTCATCCTCTGCTATTGCTGTCAGCCCTGCTAAGTTGAGTGGCTTAACCACCGACGTTCCAACTTCGTCTCTTAAACCTTGATGGATCGCATTTGCGTTCTCGATGCAAGTTCCCAGGGCCATCCGGTAGAATAATATTCCAATTCTCTCAACGGGGTTAATACAGCGAGTTGAGTTCCTTTGAGCACTTGTAAGTCCATGGGTGATGCATTTAGCAATAGAAGCAGTACCGAGCCTTCTTTAATTTTGATCAAGGCCTCGGACACCAGCAGACCAGAGTCCGCTGAACCACGATGAACTGTGTACTCACCGTCGGGATTTTTTTTATGGACCCGAACTAATCGCTGTTCGAGTGGTCCAATCTCAAAGTGATGATTGGATGGGAGCAGCTGTAGAATCAATGCGAAGTAATTTAGTTTGTTCGGCTGTTGTGCTCACGGTGTTTGTTATTTGAGGTTGATTCAAATCACTGATGGGGACGTTATGTGTTTTGTGATTTATTTCTAACGTTAAGCGCTTAGTTGACAAATCAATCTTCGCGTTGTGTTTGTCCAACAAGTCAGTGCCAATTAGGAGCTCATAAGGAGCTGCGTGGCATTTGCCAATGACGACACCCTGATGGTCGAAGGACACTTGGCCCTTCACGTGAGGGGACGGATTGGACGAACCGCTCGCCTTAACATTACACACATTGGGTTTTACAGTTATTTGAATGTTTCGGGTACCCAACACGGGTATGGCCTGTCCGTTAAAGTCAGTCAGTCGGGCACCCTAGGGGTCAGAGACCTCGACACATCCTCAAACACTCCAGCCTTAGTGATTGTCCTACCGGCTCCCGTATCTAACAGACCACGCACACGCCGTCCATTTACCACCATAGTGACCATTGGAATCCGGATTTCTTTTTCCGAACTCAAAGAACTGTACACAGCTTGTTTGTTTACCACCAACAGACGATGATTTCTACTCTCCACACCGTTACCTCCTTGCGGTTGTAACCCACAACACTGACCACATCACTCGCCAGTCACAGTCTCACACTCATCCCTGGGGCTGTCGAGCCCTGCTACTGACACAGAATTCTCCGAATCATTCAGAGGCTTAACCGCTGGTAACATATGCAACGAGGTGATCAATACCGCTACAGTATTACCTGTGGAAGCATACGCTGAATGTTGCTCTCTCATTGTACAAAGACAATTAGCTTCCATCGAATTAACAGAGCTATCAGGGGTGGTGAAGGCTAACTGGGTCTCCCTTGTGCCAGACCTCCTTGAAATGGAGTCTGTCTCGGACTTCCCACGGCTTTGTTTTTATCGGAACATCCCATCGCAAAATGCCCCAACCTGCCGCAGCAGTAGCACTCCAGGTGCTGGTTTGGTGCGTTCCGTCAGTCATCTAGGGTATGCCCTGTGACTTTGCACTTGATGCATCGCCTGTCCGACAAATACCCTACCTGATTTGCTTCGAGGGTTATGAAGCAAATCAGGTAGGGTATTCGTCGGACAGGCGATGCATCAAGTGCAAAGTCACAGGGCATACCCTAGATGACTGACGGAACGCATCTCCCTCATACGGGACTAACTCCACAGACGGGTTCTCCGTGTCTTGACTAATTGTATTTCCACCATCCATGTTTACTGAGTGGGACCTCGCGCCCATCCCTCTCCGGGTATATCCCCTTCCACGGGACATGCTTTTGTTCGCGCCACCACCACCACCACCATTTCCACCACTGCCACCACTTCCATCACTTCCACCACTTCCACCATACCGTGGGGAATACCCACGACTGCTCGGGTTGTGGACTACAGTATACCGACCCGGCCTATCCTGCTGGTAACTCCCTGAACCTTGCAGGATTGCATTTATTCCCAACACATCCATCGTTCCATTCATCTCATACATTGAGTCATTCAGCGCTTGCCTCAAGACTTCTTGCACGCAAAATGTCCTGAATGATACTTGTTTATTTTCATATGCGTCTGTCCGTCCCGGCATAGCGCCTACATTGTCCAACACGTTTTCTGTCAGAGTTATTGTCGTAGTGGCCGCAGTGGCATCACGCATAGTCTTATTATATACCGATTCAGTCAATCATGGCGCCATCAAGAGTACGTACAAAGCGTCAACAAGAACCACCTTCTCCGAGCGCTGGTCCGCTGCGACATCAAAGTTCGGTCTTGCATAATAAAGCTCCACAAAGTTCTTTATAGCATCGAACAGCCGGGCATGATTTCGTGCTGTGGCTTCGTTTACGGGAATTACGTTAACCGACAATAATTCTTGTGCGGCCGCTCTCGAGGACAGTTGGGTTGCCGTTTTGTATGTTTTAAGAAATTCTGTTTTTAACGTCTCGAAATTGTCTTTTGGAACGTCAAGGAGTTCGGCCAAGGTGTCAACCTTGAGCAATGTATCCCGAGCATCACCCACTGAGGAATGAATATTCAGGCGGAATTGTTCATTGATCTTGGCCGACTCCGTAATACCATTAGCTCCACAGAAGGTTTTTACCGCCCGAATGTAGACATTCAATGGGGTGCCCGGGGTACCATACTGTGTGGTCGCTTTCCCTCCGTCGTCCCGTGAAACGGGGTATCTTGTCCCCTTGAATCAAGTTCCAACAGTTCACTCTGCCAATGCTGGGTGATACTCACAAGTCTCAAACGTATCACCAATCCACCGCGTCGGGTATTCCTAACCCTACTGGAAAGTCTCATTCGGTCACGAAGCTGTGTTGGGCTGTCACGTACCAACGAGTCTCTATTCAGAGATTCTAACGAACCACTCAACCGTCGAGAATCATCCAATAACTGTCACTGGATCGTCTTTTAGGTTTGCCACATATTTTGATAATGGTAATGACACTTATTACCGCTCTTCTACTTAACTACTATAAATATTTTTATTTCTTTGCTTGTCTTGAATAGTTCATACTTTTCACCAGATATATTTCACCCTGTTTCTGCTGAAAAGAAGACACATTAAGCACAGATATTCCACTAACTTCCTCACCTTTTGTGCTACCGACAGTTGCAGCTCTTCCCGGTTACAAGGTCTTATGACCGTGACTCACTCCTCTCTCTCTTTACAGTTTAAGGATTAGTTAGTAACAAAAACACGTCTTGTAGCCACCAGCCGCCTAGCCTTCTCCTTATCTCCTCTACGCAGCCTTATCTCCTCTTCCACTTGCATGGAGCGAGAGAGAGAGAGAGGGGTTTAGTCCTTGACCTTGAGCTTGCACTGATTGCACCTATCCCCGAGGTATTAATGCACTACACTTACACTCCGACACACGAACCTAGCGTTGTATGGAAATGGGAACAGAAAAAACAAAGAGTCGCACTCTGATTTAACTGACCTGTGACTTGTGAGGTATATATTACTTTACTTCCTCACTCGGGGCACCAAATTGTGTGCCGCCCGACGAGATATCAATATTCAATCTCAACAGTCACCAACCGTTGTGCGCATAGATGCTATCGATGAACTGACATGCGGCTGAGTTCGATAGACTCAAGAGTGGTCTTGGGTGTCTACCCGGTTGACACCCCCCGACTACTCAGTTGAGTGAGTTTCCTGTATTTGATATTTACCACAAATTTCCATACAAAACTCCAGTCCTTATGTGCGGAGGAATAATTGAAACCACTTTGACAAAGGCAATTGTCAATATATTCAGATAACGCGAAGACCGGTGAAAAGGCTTTCAGTTCCTACCCACTCGCATATGACGGTAGAGCACACCCTAATTGTAACTTTCAATTGAACATATCAAAATATAATATATACTAGTCTATGCATTCATGATTACCATGGTTAATAGTCATTATCCTAACCGTTACAAGTCGCAATGCTCTGAACATCATTATGAACCTTCAGACTATTCCCACGAGACATATATATATGCACACAATGCCGCCCACGCGTACGCTCACCGGGTTGGTTTCGCAGCGCTACGTGGCTCTCAGGAATGAAGGAACGCCTCTGCGACCTCGCTCCTTGGCGTTGGTTGTCGCTCGGTATCCCACCCCTTACGCAACGCAGGCCTTGGGTGATTTCTTCTTGATTGGTGATTCCGAATTTCAGTTATGGCAATGAAGTCGTGAAGTCGCGTCGACCCTTTGATCACGAACACTTCGATCTTGAAGGGCGATGACTCGCCTTGAAGTTGAAAAGGCGCAAACTCGCCTTTGAAGTTGATGAGGCGCAAACTCGCCTCTGAAGTACACTATCTTGAAGATGTCTATGGCTTGGGAGATTTCGGAGAGGCGACGTTGGCGGCAGCAGTGGCTTACGTGGACGTGTTTTCAACGGTGATGCTCACATTATCGTTGAGCTTTCTGTAATCCTGCCGCTCCTTGGCTACTTAGTCTTATATAGTTCAACGTGACGTTAGCACCCACTAATCGCTTCAGGAAATCCTAGCCCCATCTTCTAAACAACGTCGCAGTTAGATGGTCACAAAGAAACAAAAGGATATAAGTAACGCAACAGCGTAGGGCCAACATCTTGACGTTTAAATACAACCAACTGGGTAAAGAAACGCAATTTAACCTTATATACTAAATACCATATGATTAAACGCCTAAAGCATCGGTGGCTGAGGGCACTCAGGCACCTCCTTCCCATTGCAGCGCGCTGTCTGCGCGTCCGGTGACGTCATGTCGGGCTTTCCTCAACAACCCTTAACAACAACAAGTTGTTTGAAGGTTCGTATGCAGCGGATGCGACATCCTGGCCGGTGTCGCTTGGTCGCAGCTGTGCCTCAAAACCGATCACTGCATTGAGTGCAGTCTGACTAATAGAATATTATAGTAGATAGTAGAGTATAATAGTAGAGAATAATATGATTGAGAACACTATCATCCAGCACGCTGGATCCGGCTACATCATGTCAGGGGTATTATTGGTTATATCCAGGATGTGACTTTGCTTGATGATGTTTATAGACGATGGGTGAAACAGATGCAAGGTATGTCTGAAGTATTATACGTGACTGGATGTTTCCTTCGAAATTTGTTACTTATCAGTGATAGTTTGCTGAGAGGTGACCTAGTAAAGCATTGTAGACTTCATTGTTATGACACATTGGGCTTGGATTTTTTTTGTTCTGCTAGAGCCATAACATCAGATAGGTCTGGAAATTTGCTACAGATTTGAATGGTATTGTAGTAAAAAATAGCGTTATTCTCATGAACTCAGAGTTAAATGTCAGATATTTTGGAGGAATGTATGTTTAAGAGGTGTGAGTCCGTACTGCATCTATGTGGAATTTTTGTAATTGAACCCTAGCATGTGTATAGTGTAACGTTTAGAAGACCATTTACTGGATGGAGGGGTCTTAGAGCATATACGGTTTGGCTACCCTTCATCTGATGAGATATATATCTTCGATAGCTGAGGTAGCTGTGTACAACTTCATTTAGATTATTATCTACCACATTTCCAACGTGGGGCAAGAAGCGTTCTAGTGCATTTGCAATGCTAGTTCATTCGAGTTAAATTTAGGATATTGCAAACAAAGATTTAGTAGATATATTATTTTTATTGATAATAGATTTTGACACATTTTATATCAATTATGGGATATAATTTATACGAAAACATAACTTTTTCACACCGAAATTTCGACGTGAGCATCTCGGCGAAACATAAGTAATGACTTCGACCTCCCTCTCTTGTGTTATCTTGATCCTTGGTACCAGTGCCACTCTGTGGGTTCTTTATCAATGATGTATATTTGTTCCTCACCTGAAGCTATTGACTCGTCATATCGGGGTAGGATTTATCATCTGGGTATTTTTTTTTCCTGATCTATTGGTGTTCTAGACTAACGCCCTTTGTACACATTTTAGATAAACGTCGACCTTTGGGAAAAGTGTATGCAATACTTGCAATCCTATCCTTGTAACAAAAACTTTGTATCCAGTCTTCAGCAAGCTTTTTATGGACGCTAATTTTTGAATTACTTCTACATGTTTATGACATCGAATCGTTTCAGGTTTATTCTTGCTATTGCCCACATTACCATTAATTATATTCCCGCAGATTTCCGAAATATACATAATTCTACTAGCACTCTAGCGTTTGAGACATGATTTTCTCTCCTCATGTTTCCTTACCAATAATTTTGGAACAAAATCAGATATACATTTGATTTTATTATGCAATTTTTCGCATCTTATACAATTTTTACCCTCTCATTACCCCATTTGATATTTCGGTTTCCATCAACGTTTGTAGGTTTTTCTTCACATAACATATCATCGATATCACTGTCACTGATATCCATTCCACCGAAAGTATCCCACGTTTTCCCCTTATTTTCATTATTTTCAATTTCGGCCATGATTTGGGTATACTCCCCCCATTTCACCCAATCTTCATACGTTTCACGTTTGGCCGATATAGGCACCATACTTTCTCTTACGCTCGCACCTTGTTGAACGTCGTTTATAACATTAGATTGGAAACCCTAGTCCAGATTATTATGTTCTATCAACACAGCCGTAGCATCATAAGAGCTTATATTTATTCGCCCATTTTTATGAGTATCATAGTCAAGATAATGCTGTCCTTTCAGATGTTGCCAAAACTCGAAAGTCAATCTTAATTTGCTTAATTTTATCTCCTTCGTGTTCTACTTTTTAGTAAAATACTTCCATATCGTACTGGGCTACATCTTTCTTCCCTGAAAGCGGACCGCTATCTGAATGAGTACAAATATGAGTTCAATTTTATACATAAAGGATCGTTAGCGTCACTGCGCTAGCTCATGTATGCGGCAGCATGTCGGCATTTACACACATTTTGCAAAAGGGTTACCATACACTGTCAGATACATTAATAATTACGCAACCTAACCTAACTTCACTTATCTCTACTCTTTGATCAATCCTTTGCTATTTGATACACACATCCAACTCTGATCTAGTAAATCATCAAAAACCTAACATAACCTAACTTATGTACGGTATTCAGTCATTAATTTCGAGATTTTTCATGCTTTTTATCACGGTTTGATACCGCCATATACCGGCATATGCCGGCATATGCCGGTATGATGTAGCTATATTCACGGTTCGATCCCGCCATATGCCGGCATATGCTGGTTTAATGTAGGCGTATCCACAGTCGATATCGGTATAATGTCAGCATTTATACACATTTCGCAAAGGGGTTACCATACACTGCCAGATACATTAATACCTCCGACACCTAACCTAACTCCACTTATCTCTACATTTTGATCAATCCTTTGCAGCTTGATACACACATCCAATTCTGATCTAATAAATCATCTGAAACCTAACATAACCTAACTTATGTACGGTTTTCAGTCATTGATTTAGAGATTTTTCATGCATTTTATCACGGTTTGACACCGCCATATACCGGCATATGCCGGTATGATGTAGCTTATATTCACGGTTCGATTTCGCCATATGCCGGCATACGCTGGCATAATGTAGGCGTATTTACGGTCGATGTCGGTATAATGTCAGCATTTACACACATTTTGCAAAAGGGTTACCATACACTGTCAGATACATTAACACCTCCGAAACCTAACCTAACTCCACTTATCTCTACATTTTGATCAATCCTTTGCAGTTTGATACACATATCCAATTCTGATCTAGTGAAACATCAAAAATCTAACCTAACCAATCTTATGTACGATATTCAGTCGATGTTTTATACAATGCATAACAAATTATCTCTACTTGACTCTACATTTTGATCTAACTTTTGCAGCTCTGATAACTTTCACCTAATTATTTCTACTTCTCTCAAACTCTTCACGATGACATCGTTTCAAATGTCTCCACACGTTACTCGTCGAATTATGTTTATTCAAATTTATTTCTTTCTTTCATAGTTTGCAGACCCCCATCATTCAAACTCTTTCGAACAATCGAAGACTCAATCTATAACCCATCCTTCCACAACAGAATCCCAATATTGACTGAATATTTTTCTCATCGGACTCTGATTTATATCTCACCATTCTGTCACACATATACAGCATATACCACGAGATAGCTTTATGGGTAGCGTTGCAACCATTGAAATATATTCTCCTACTGAATTCAACAATTTCGATGTTACCTCCAACCAACGCAATGTATGCAATTTCATCGCTTATAGTTTGAATTTTTAGGATATTATAAACAATTTAATTTAGGATTTACATACTTTTATTAGCATTTTTTACAGTTTTTGCTGACATCATCAATGCTTAGGCCTTTTTGTATCAACATGGTGCGAACATACATCCGTACCCATTATCACTTTGTAGCAGTCTTCTCTCAAATTCCTTCATATAGTCCACCATATCTTTGATACGAATACGGAAATCTGCTCCATCCCCATATCTCCATAAATGTAGATCCCCGCATTTCCATAAATGTTCCTCCTCTTCTTCTTCTTCTATGCGAGCTTTGAATATTCTAATCTTATCCAATTCAATATACCTCCAATCATTATCCGAAAGAAACTCCATCATACGGTTCAGATTTTCTTCAGTCCCTAGATAGAATTTATTTTCCACAAACCTAACTTTCTTACATGTGTGGAAATTTTCTGCTTGGGACATATAAATTTCATGATATACCTTCTTTTTTTCTTTGAACTCTGTTACATACGACTGAAATGTTTCGAAATCAGTCACCCAAATCCTGTTTTCTTCATTGTCCTTCCATGTATGGATAATAGTTCCCGCTCTTACGATTCTTGTTCTCCGCATTTGTAGATAATTGATATCTTCGTCACTTGTCAATATATCCTCGAACCAAGCTAAATCATCTTCGGAGATTTTTTATCCAACACTCGTAAACAAATTTTTGAGATATGAACACCCATTTGTATCGATTTGAGGATATCCGTCCGTCTCCGCTTGTCCTCCAGGTAACACTGACTCCACTCACGTCATAAAGCTTGCAATTATATTGCATTTGCAAATCTTTAAGACTATCATCACTCGCTTCGGTGAAGAATTATGTAGCTTGTATGTACGTATGTCCGTCTATAGACCTGTATACGTACGTGCACGTGTATATTTGAGCGTATGTACGTGTACATGTATTGAAATATATATA
>SDVV010012137.1:0-15584 GCA_016164225.1 Gammarus roeselii
TTTTTTTTTTTTTTTTTTTTTTAATGGGGCCCGAAGGCCCCGGGAAGATGCCTCCACCATTTATTTCAAGTACTTTGAATCGGTGACAAAGGTGTCAGACCAAATCAATCAGGCCCCACTTGATTGCAGTTATTTTAGCCTCCGATTTACCAGTACCACATGAGAGGTGAGTTGTACACAGAGAATAATGAAGAAGACCAACTGTCTAGTCAAATAATATTAATAGTGCAACCCAAGGCACACGTGGGTAAGTAGCTAACTATGGAAGGATGCGATCAGCTAATTCAAGAAAGAGCATCAGCGAATTCCCTCAAGACACGCAGCGCCCATTCGAGTAATCACTCTGGGTGTGGTGGTTTTGGGTACTGATCCTCTCAGTAGCAGCGGTCATTCTCTAAGCATAATTTATGTAAAGCTACTGCAAAGCTTGAATGTACTATAACCACGCGGTCAAGGTGAAGAGAGTGTGAATGGGGAGACGGGGAGGGAGAAATTGGTGACAGATACAACGGCCGGTTGTTATTGGAGTGGTGATGTACGGGAAAAGGTATGCCGAGTATTTTGAGGAGTTGTTGAATGTTGAGGATGTCAGAGAAGCCGACATTAATGCTGTGGATGACGATGCACGGATGTCGGTTTTGGAAGCGACAGTTGTGACGGACATTACTAATGAGGAGGTGCAGGAGTGGGTGGAGGTGATGAAAGCAGGGGAAAGTCCCTGGTTTGGACGGCACTGCGACAGTGCCTGAAGTTAGGCACTCTGTCGCAATTGTTAGGAGCAGATGGGCAGAGTTGGCAGTTGGTCAGTTGCTGTTTGCGGATGATACGGCATTAGTCAGATACAGAGAAGCTGTGTAGGCTAGTGTCGGAGTTCAGTAGTGCGTGAGGAGGAAGTTGCGAGTTGAATGTTAACGAGTAATTAGATGTTCAAGGAATGAATCAGTGTCCGTCTAAATGAAGAGTTATTGGAGAAAGTTTGGTAATTCGAATACCTGGGCCCTCACGTGGAGAAGACTGAACTTGTGGAAACTGATGTAAAATTAGAGTGAAGGAAAGGTTTTTAGTGTTGGGCGCGCTGAAGAGGGAAACGATATATAGGATATAGGGTACGGAGCGGGTTTTGGAATGACCCTGAGGGATAGGATCACTAATGGCGCTATGATCGAATGAGAACGGGGACGAGTTAGAGAACAAAGTAGATTCACAAGTCCTGAATGTGGTTCGGGCACATAGTGAGGATGGATGATGGGAGATGTGTGAAAAGGGTGATGGAGGCGAGTGACAGTAGGCCTTGAGATAAACCAAAGTTTGGATAGATGGATTGCGTGAAGAAGGCTTCGGGGAGGAGAGACATCAGTGCGGAGATAGCGAGAGAGCATGTAATGGATAAGCTCGAGTGGAAAATGTTTGTGAATGGATGAGTTTAGACGCAGCCCAGATGCGCTTTTGCGCCCCATGCGTCCCGTCATGAAACGGGATAAACGTGGCTCTGTAAAGGGCAGACAATTATGACGAAGCAAGGGTGAACCAGGGGAAGCTGTCTGGCTCTTTGCTGACATGATCGTGGCTTTAATTGAGGTAGAGGTCCAGCCACCCCCATTAATCCCTCCCCTGTACTACCTACCCGCCCTCATCTTCCTCGTGGTCGTGACTGTAGTCGAAGTATAGGTTTAGCCACCCCTATTCCTTCCTCCCCTGTGCTACCTCGCCGCCCCATCCTCTTCATGGTCGTGACTGTAGTCCAGGTAGAGGTCCAGCCAAACCCATTCCCCTCTTCCCTATGCTACCTACCCGCCCTCATCCTCCTCGTGGTTGTGACTGTAATCGAGATAGAGGTTTAGCCACCCCCATTCCTCACTTCCCCGTGCTACCTACCCGCCCTCATCCTCCTCGTGGTCGTGACTGTAGTCGAGGTAGAGGTCAACATCCTCAGCCAAAGCCCTCTCCACGAGGCGCGTGGAGCGGTCAAAGAAGTCGTGAAACTCCTCCGTCATCATGATCACGCGCTTCTCTTCCTCCGACAGCTCACGAGCTGGGGGGAGAGGGTGGTCAAGACGTTTGGGAAGCGGACAGAAGGCTAATGAGCAAAATGAGGTATGGGAGAGTCGAAACCTATTAAAAAATAGTAAGGAAGGGGGTTGTGAGCTCAGAAGAAGCTAAATGATGAGTTTAAATGTTGACTGATAACCAATAAACAAAACAATTAAAAATATGCGCTGAAACTTAGCAATAGTACGTTTCATCCTGGACAGACTTCATTATTGTAACTCTCACTATTGCTGGAGATCAAACAATGCCTTCAAGTCTAAGAGTCGACTTCTCTGCCACTGAAAAACAAAGGATGGTCAAAAGACCGACGTTTATCGCGAGTTAGAATTTTCAACAGATTGTCCCCACCTTTTATCACAGCTGTTTCAAAACTCAGATATACTGTACGTTGCAATGATAAAAGACCAGAGAAATCCCCACAAATATCGATTAGTAAACAATTCGCTCTATGTGGGATGTGAAAACTCTGTTACTCTTCGATATTTGGAGAGCTTGTCTGCTATGTCACTCACGCGGTACCGGCGGTTTCTCCTGCGTTTGTTGTTCCTCCTCCGACAGCAGGGCGGGCTTGACATGCTGCACCTGAGGACAGGGACGGCGTCAAGGTAGTGAAAAGTGTTCAGAGCCCTTTGGGGGAGGGTGAACCGACACTGATTTCATTATATTTTAAAACTAGGCATACAGCAGCTTTTCAAGTCACAACTGAATAATTTCGCGATTTTATTAAAGCTGAACAAGAATCGTTGTATGATGGCAAACTCGTTAGGCATGAACGCTTTAAATTCAAAAACTAGAGCTACACTGTGTAATCTCAGACGCCATAGCCCACTGCAGACACGAGTGAGGTACTTCATCAACCATATCAAGGCACTTACTACCAGTGTTTGTATCCTCGGCCGACTTCCTGCCACAGTCCAGTTACTGAGGAGGTAGCAATACCTGAGCCACAACAAGTCTGCTCCAGAGACGAGTGCTGCTACCCTGCCAGTAACGGGTAATTTACCTTGTCGGTCTCAGCGGCGGCTAAAACGAGAATGCAGGCGTTAGCGGGTGGACCCGTGCCACAACAACATGCACTAACAACAGTAACCGCACTCCCAGCATCTTTCCCAGACGAGCAAAAACCTGTTTTCGCAAGCACCAGTACCGCGATCTGGGTTTCTCCTTGGACGTTCAGTGCAACAAACTTCTTTTCATAAGCACTCACTCCAGTATCCACGCCCACACCAGCCTCCCTGTAAGCGCAACCAACCACTCGTTTCACAAAGACTAGCGCCAGTGCCCGCGTTTGCAGCAATTCTTTAGACGCGCATCATGCCTTTCTCCACAAGCATTCGCGTCAGTACCCGCGCTTTCAGAAACTTCCCTGGACGCGCAACCAACATTTTTTTGAATCACTGATACCAGTATCAGTGTCAACAGCTGCTCCCTGGATGTCATCGTCTTCAAAAGCCCTGGCGCCTGTACCCGCGCTCTCAGCATCTAACCCTGGGCGCACAACAAACCTTTTCACGAGCACTTGCGCTAGTACCCGCGTTCTCCCTGGACGCACAACAAACCCCTTCCAAAGCACTAGTCAGTACCTGCACACACAGTACCCTCCGTACCTGCGGCATGCCGGTGGGTAGGATGCCGGGCGGAAGGTGGTGTCGGTTGGTGCCTCCTCCGTAGGGCGTGTCGAGCATGGTGAGGGAGGCGTCCTCCTCCTCACCCGCTTGGTGCGAGTCATACGTCAAGACTAGACGGTTAATAAGACATTCCCACAGAGGTGGCTACCAGTTCTCTCTCAATGTGGGGTTGTGGGGACCTACATGCTCCTTGATAGGGTGTGGGGGAATGGATGCAAGTGCCCGCATACCCTAAGGTCGGTGTTGCTCAAAAGCAAATGTGTTCCTCCTGACAATATGGTGGGTTAGGTGTTCATAGGTTCCGAGTATGGTTTAGAGAGACGGCAGGAATTGATAGCAAGCAAAGTTGGCGATTCTATGTAGCCAGGACGGTCAGATGATGCATAGCCACCACATGAACAGATTCATATGTTCAGGTAGGAAAATGCAAACGAAATGATACACAGCAATTGAGATAGGGGAACCGATCTAGTTTGTCTGTAACCATTATAGAGTTGGAATAGACTGTTCATTCAAAATAGGTTCGGGTAAATTAAGAGCATCCAATGTAACTACAATGATATTTTAAAACCCTACGCCCTCTAGATCAGGTGCTACCTCATAGCAGGAACAGGGTCTAGTTATGGAGTTTAATGCATAACTAAATATTTATTGCCTTTTGTGATTGTGAAAAAAATTAAAATGTGCAAGAAAATGATCATCTAGGTCTCGTAGACTACACCAGCAGAAAAATGAATGAATCCCTTCTGTGGTGCTACGGGTTTAATTAAAGGAAGTCAGTTAAAATTGCTTGTTCTGACAGTAGCAGACGGCTGCAGATGGATATAGAAACGGGGTAGCTTACAAGTCGACTTCCTATCCCAAATCAGAGCATCAACAAATCATGTCAATAAAATTTGAAATATAGCACTTTTGAATAAAAAATATCAAGACCAAGAATGATTAACAAAGTAATGATGACATTGAAATTGATTATAATTGCTGAGATTTGGAAGCCAGAAGTGCTTATGGTAGTGCTTATGGTGATGGTTATCATTGAAGAAGGAAGGTTACTGTTGAAACCATGTTTAATCTTTTCGATATTATTGCATCTATGGCATAACAATGATATTTTCTGAGACGGTCCTCATGACTATGAGTAGACTCATCTCATCAAAGCTGACAATTGGATAAAATTACAGGATGAATACTTTGAGCACTATAGCTACGTTCAGAAGCTGGACAATACAAAATTTAGAGTTCAGAACATATCCCAGTCCCAGTAGGAGACGTAAGGTAAAGTAACAAATTTCATCAAAACACCCATTCACCATAAATGTGGTGCAGTGGAAGTACACACAACTGAGAGCTCATGATGAATCGAAGGCAAGAAACAACCCAACAACACCCTTATGGGTAATCAGCATGGTTGACACACTGAAATCAAAACTAAAGAGAGTTAACCCGTCACACTAAGCAACAGCTCTTGCATCAAGTCGTATGCATTCCCTCAACCATAATGAAGCTACAGTAAACGTACAATAGAACTTGCCTCCTAAATAGAATGAACAAGATTTTAAAGCTGCTAATTTGTAGACAAATTTGGCTCGTAATACGGATACCAAGAACAGAGAAAGTATTCATGAAATATTTGCTCTGAGAATTATGAGTGCTAAGCAAATAATTTGCAGCACTTACAAATAAAATAAGCAAAGTAATGTGTAAAAAATTATTGCGTTAGTGATCCATTCAGAAATGTTATAGGGAGCATTCAACATGATAGTTGCTGACGCACTGAGTTTCAGACACACTCTTTGTGAGCCGTACATAAACAATAAGCTTGCCACTTAAACGCATTCAATTATAAGAGGTTCACTCACATAGATAAGGGTTAGTGTACCAATACTGTTAAGATCATTTACAAGTGGTCCAGAATTGTTCGGTACAGATATGGCTTTCAGTGCCAGCTAAGCCAAGAGTAGGTGAGTGCTTTGAACAGAAAACTAAAAACATTGTAAACTTAATTTATTGTGAGCTAAAGTTAACAGTGGTTCTGATATTTGGCTACCCTCAAGTTATATATTAGACCATAGAAGATTGGATAATTAAATGCAAAACAAATAGCTAGCAAGTTTATATGTTTTCACAATATCAATTGGAAAATTCTATGCAAGAGCCAGTTTTCCTCTAAGGGCATGAGGAAATAAACTACTAAAACCTGACATCCCAGGGGAAGGAGATATTGAATAATGCCAGAGTTGAGGAGGCTGCAGCATCAATCTGGGACTGGCTCAGCTGACTGATATTAATGGCTGGCTACACAGTCAACAAAATCAAATCAATAAAATTGACCATCAAAATTGAATCCAATGAATTGAAGTTATTGACTACAGGTTTTGGGCAAAAGCTTCCTTTGGGAGTAATAGAATTCCATGCTACAGTTCGATGGTAACGAACTATTCTGATAGCATTCGAGATGTTCTTAGGCAACAAACGTTGCATTTGTTTGTAAATTTGGGCTAAAGTTAGCGAGTCAAAAGTGCATGTTTGCTTCATGAAACTATGGTGATTGCTTAGAAGTGAAACTACGTGAAGCATGCAACTTAGGGGCGCCTCAACACGCAAGTAGCACTGCGCTGTGATGCACAATACACCTGCTACAAACATTAACCCAGTAGCTACTTTGTCCAATTACAGCAGGGCAGCCTACTGGGAAAATGTAGCAAGATGATGTATCCTGTCCAGCACAGAGTAGCAAGAACCACTTGCAAAGGTGTTGTGTTGAAGCGTATCTTACCACAAGTGAGTTACAGCAGACAGTCATTTCATTCTGTTCAATCAACGCTCAAGACATTGAAACACTATGTAAACTCAATAACACATTAGGACTTCTCGTCAAGCTCAGAAGAATCATGATATATTCAAATGAAGTCAAACTAACTAATATCTCGTATTGCACAAGGGTCTGTCTACACTAGCTGGACCCTGACCAATATAGGGCAGAAAGATCATTGGTAAGTTAAGGATGACAATAGCCACCTAACAAGGAAATAACAATACAAGAAGATATACTAGGTTAAAAGTGCCGTTTTTGAACTTCATTATTAATTGCATAAGCAATTAATGAATGCGTTCGGCACGAGCAAATTGACCTAGTCCTGCAGTTTCAAGGCTAAATGATCACGGGCGCACCGGCATGTGAGACCGTAAGGAGGCACCACTGACGGAGGGCGGACGTTTTGTCGCGTGCATGCAATCATCATTTGTGAAAGACTAGTCTAGTGACGTCCAGCCCACACTTGATGACTCACACGACACCCTCGGCAGTGTTGCCACTCTAGGCACCACGATGCAATGTCCTGACATCTACAGGAAAGACCCAAGCACGGACAACCTCACAAACGTTGTCTACAAGCAAAATGACGATAACAATAAAGGAAATCTCCGTCATAGTGAAAGTGAAGGCTAGATCCCCTTTCTGAGCACTCAATGGCCAGTTGAGACTATGTGAGTTGAGTGGCGCACGCTTGGGTCAGGCCTGTAGATGAAGGAGGCCCGCCCTACCCTAGCTCTGGAGGCCGTCTCAGGCCAGCATCACCTACCTGTGAATTCGTCATCCCACTCTAACCCGGGGTTTAGGTTATACTCGTCTGGGGGGCAGGGAGGGGGAGCAACGGAACGATGGTAGGGGGTGGGAGAAAAGAGTAAGGGAAGGGAAAAAGAATGAAGAGACAAGAGAAAGGGGCGAAAATGAAATATAGATAAAGACGGGTTAGCAAAATATTTTAATATAAACAATAAAATAAGTAGTTCAGCACAATGTATTGGTGGAATTCTCAAAATTTCCGTTTATGTATAAGTATTGACGTTAGAGAATACATGAAAGAAAATTAGAATCAACATCATGAAAAGATAGTTTATCAAAAAGAAATTGTTATGAACGAAATTGAAAATCAGCATGACACACATGTTTACAAAAATAGTAACATGATCGTTAAAAAGATTTAAATGTCAATATACATGAAATAACATTGTTAAAACGATACAACCGTAATAAAAGATTTAACATAATATTGTTGATATACATGAAATAGCATCGAAATGAATGAAGCCAAACAAGTTGTGAATTAGTAAGTTAATAAGCAATGAAACACAAGTTAAAAATAATAACAAAAAAATTACAGTGACAAAGATTAGTTGATTCAACAAATTAACATTACAAAAGATGAGTTAATAAATGATGGAAATTCAATAGAAGAGTTAGTAATCAACATTGAGCATTATCGAGAGTATTCATGATGAAAAAAGTCAAAAAAGCAATAAGGACGAGTGTAGATAAAAAATATAGAAAAATTTCGGAGGGTGGAGACAGTGGTGGAACAAGGAGGGAGCGGGGGGTGGGGATGGGGGGGGGGGGAGAGACAAAAAGTAATGTCAGTCATTTACAGCAGCCAGCATCAAATGGTAGAACACAATAATCCTAGCATGAAGGTTGCTATGATACACAGAGCCCTGCTACAGCCACCAACACTAGTCGCGGCAGCAGCACAGGGACAGTACACGCAATGACTACCTGACTAAGACAGGGGGCGTAATAAGGTCAGTACACCATAGAAGGTGCTCTATCTAACGTCAATCAATACTTTGCACGGCGACAGAGTCATGGTATGTGTTCGCCGATCAGTGACTTGAGTGTGGCCGAATAAAACCTGATGGAAGGTCATACAGATATTTCGATCGCCAGAGCCATCTTAACCTTAGATGAAACCCTTTGAAGACAGTAACCCGAAAGCTGTACAACACACCACTCTTCAAACATGGACACCTGTTTGACCTTCAATATAGATATGGGTGGCAAGAAGGAACTATCAACTAGTTTAGACCGATTGTGGCATAACATGTGAGCAACCATCCCGACACTCTCCTGTTGGGCAGTTGTAGTTCCTGGGTGAGTGCACAATCATTGAACATGGAGCCTCAGTGTTGGAATTGCTCAAATGAACTCTCTTGCCACGTTGCTGGGAACTAAATGTTTTGAATACATTGCTAGCTGGCTAGCGAAGCTACAACTTGCCAACCTACACAGCTAGTGTAATAGGCTCCTGTTCATTGACCACCGTAATCAGACGTGTAAGAGCTTCATTCTCTAGTACATATATTAAACAGGAATCAAGTGCGAGAATGGCGTCGCCGTATATGGCAAGGTTTATGGTGCTAGCTACACATATAATGGCAGCAGCATTTCCATTTTATTGATGAGCATGAGAGCAAAAATAATTGTTAGCAATATAAGCACGTTACTACCAAAATTGGTTAGAATTGTAAAAAAAAAGTATGAAAAGTTTGGCAATTAGGTTTGGTTGAGTGAAATTATAGTGGCGGGAATGCACCTACAGGAGCACTCGACCAGCATGAAGTTAGGAGCAGGAAGAAGGGGACACCGGAATCCTGATGGAATGCTGAGCGAGATAAGCTGTTTAGTAGCGTACCCGCTGCACACTTTGGTGTGGAACAAAACAAAAATAAAGCATTGTAAAAACATTCAGAACAAATAAGTGAAACCATAATCAAACCTAACAAAAGAACTGCTTGACAACCATATAAACAGACTTACAATTGTAACAAAAAATGACCGTAGCGTAGCTGCAAAAAAAGAATCGGACAAATATGTATAGAAATACGGGGTAGCTACATGGGATCACACAAGAGTAAGAGCCAACACGTAAACAGCAACAAAAATGAGAAGCGTTTGGACAAAGAAATAAGGCAAGGATTTGGGAACAGAGATGGGCATTTTGCAATTGAAAGACCGATAAACTAAGTTCAGATAAGATTATAATTTAGCTTAGATTAGCAATGTAATCTTTCACTAAGTAAATGAAAACTTTCAAAATTAGCCTGTTCTAATCGATACTAATTTTAACTTCAATTTCAAAATCCCCACAAAACTTGAGCATTTCGATAAGCGAACACGAACAATTCTTCCTGGTAAAGGAATGAAAGGCAGGACAGCAACAACACAAGCTTACACTGATGACGTGAAGCACCAAGCTACGCTAAAAGCTCTTTGGAGGCATCAAGGATGATGGACCACAATTCAAGAGGGTGCCAAGCAATAGCGAACATGAGATGACACAGAACTTTTCCAGGCACTACAAGTAGAAGTGTTGTGAAGATAATAACAATCTTTTGCAGGCACTACAAGTAGAGGTGTTGTAAAGACAATAACAATACAATTCAAGTCATGCTTCGCGAGATGTTTGAGGAAACAGTAACCCAATACCCCAAAAAAATTTACTTCCCTGCCTAAAATTTTAATGTTTTACACCACCAGCTTTGTCGGAAAGTGCAGTAGGACTGACTAATACATCAATTCTGTCCAATTCAACTTTCAAATATTTTGATACTTAGCACCATGGTAGAGCTCTCACATATTAACAAACAAAGACAGGAAGAAATTTTGAACAAGTCAACAGAAGCAAGAAAGAACGTTGAATGAATTATAGTTCTCACTGAAAGAGGTAAGGCTGGAGAGTGCACAACTATTAGAAATTCAGTAGAATTAGGATGGACGACAAGCAACGAGGAAGTCAAAGAAAAACTATCTACACAACGCAAGCAGGAACGGTTTTAATGAGCTATTATATCCAATTGGCACGAGCGGAATACGACGCGGTCCTCGTAGAACTAAAGATTTTGGATATTTTGAACACTGGCCAACAGAAGTTTTATGGCCTAAGAAAACTAGATAGTCTAGCAAGCACAACGCAAGGAGTATTATAATATTTTGCAACAAAAATCCTCTACGATAACGTATTAGTACTTTGACGTGGCGAACTAACATTTTGTATTGAACAGACTTATTATTTCAGTATGATGGTACAGGATGCAGCATTGGTGGGAGGTCGATGACAGCCAGCACTGTAACAGTCCTTAGAGCGCAACATATAGTTTACAGATTGAGTTATAAGCCTGGAGAGTAAATCCTTCACAGTCAGGAACAACCAGCAAATGGGGATCCCATGCGCAAGATCAAAATACGGGTAGGGACTCGAGCATGATAACAGCATGACGGGTAGGGACTGGAGCATGATAACAGTATGACGGGTAGGGACTCAAGCATGATAACAGTATGAATCAGAATAAGGTAAAGTGGAGTCTAGAGCAAAGATTGCAAGAAGAAAAGAAAGCAAGGGCCTTACCAAAATTGTGCTTGGACACATGAGTGCTACCAGAGTGAAAGAAGAGAACAAAGAAGCACACAAAGAGCAATAAAAGACAATAGTCGCAGAGAGTTTCAATACAACCATTTTAGTTACAAAGAATAAACATCAGCAAGCCACAATAACATCAGTGAAGGAAAGAACTAATGAAAGGGAACAATATTCATCTGCTGTACGAGGTAATGAATACAATAGCTATGTGCTGTACGAGGTAAGGAGTACAATAGCTATGTTCTGTACGAGGTAAGGAGTAAAATAGCTATGTGCTGTAAGAGGCAATGAGTACAATAGCTATGTACTGTAAGAGGTAATGAGTACAATAGCTATGTACTGTAAGAGGTAATGAGTAAAATAGCTATGTGCTGTAAGAGGCAATGAGTACAATAGCTATGTACTGTAAGAGGTAATGAGTACAATAGCTATGTACTGAAAGAGATAATGGGTACAATAGCTATGGACTGTAAGAGGTAATGGGTACAATATCTATGTGCTGTAGGAGGTAATGGGTACGTAACGGCTATGTGCTATTAAAGGTAGGTAATGGGTGCAATAGCCATGTGCTGTATAAAGTAAAGGGTACAGTAGCTATTTGCTGTAGGAAGTAATGGGTATTATAGCTATGTGCAGTAAGAGGTAATATTACACTAGCTATGTGCTGTAAGAAATAAAGGGTAAATAGCAATGTGCTGTTGTATTGGCGAAGATAATTAGAATTATTAATAGGGAATCTATAGACCACAGGTTATTGGATATGATTAATTGAGCCTGCAGCATAGCTGTTGAAACACAAAAGCATGGCTATTAAAAGTTTAAGAGAAGAGAGGGAAGTCCACTACCATCAGGTTGATGGAGGAGTAGAGGGTGAGTAGACAGCAAACGCTCTACATGTTTTTGTTAGAACAGCATGATGCATACACCACAGGTTTAGAATATTCAGTGGCAAATTCAAACCAAGTGGTGACTATTAACACGAGGAGTCGAGCTCTAACAGAGAAGCCGGGACACATCACGCACAGTTGTTCAGAAGTTCACCGACCTCACAACCGTTTAGAAGATAGCAGTAACTGCAATAGCAATACACGACCATGATTGAGTGCGATAGATTAGATTAGAGCGTCAAGGCTTCTTAGTGCACTGGAGTCAATGTCCTTCTGGTACCGAACGTCAAACCAGCAGCCAGCGCTGCATCAAGTCATCGACAAATTATCCTCAGTCTCCGGAATTGTTTCGACTCACGGCATGCTTAGGTCTCTACTGTTTATAGGGATATAAGGAGGGGTCACAAATGTGTCCTACTCAAAGTGAGCAAAGAAAACGGTGGTCCTCCGGGATGGAGGAGTTTAGAGTGCGATACAGACGGCACCATTACAAACGCTCAATGTCTCAACAGAGCGAACTGGTTCATGAGCAACACGAGTGATGAAGCAGACAAAAGACGTCTGAGCATGGCCAACTGAGACAGGTTGTGGCTAGGCTATTAAAAGACGTCTGAGCATGGCCAGCTCAGACAGGTTGTAGCTAGGTTACTAAAAGACGTCTGAGCATGGCCAGCTGAGACAGGTTGTAGCTAGGCTACTAAAAGACGTCTGAACATGGCCGGCCAGCTGAGACAGGTTGTAGCTAGGCTGCTAAAAGACGTCTGAGTATGGCCAGCTGGGACAGATTGTAGCTAGGCTACCTAAAAACAATTGGAGAGTTAGGACGAGACAATAAAGCAGCATCAATCATGTGGTTTGTGGAGGACTTCCAGGAAGAGTTTTTTTAGAAGCTAGGAGAGTTACATGGTCGTGTGGAGAATTAATAACTATACTATTTTAGTCAGGTTTCAGAGAGCAAACTCAGACAACGCTGGGACTGATGCTATGGAAGCAAATGAAGGTAGGACCGCAGCAGCGGACGGGATACGGCGCCCCTCATTAAAAACTGTACCACACAGTAACTCCATTCTCCCACCATTTCCAGCTCGCCAGTAACGTTCTTATTTGTGAAGGGAAAACTACCCCGCTCAGGTTAGCATTAGAATAGCACTGACCGCTTCAGAGAAAACAGGAACAACTTCAGATAGACAACAGAAAACCTCATCCAGTGGATAGCCGCAGCAACAATGATCAGGTAACGACAGCAATAATAAGAACAGAAAGAGAAAAAAAAATTCGAGTGAATAATATACAACCAACAGTTTAAGAGGACAATCCAGAGAACACAAAATATTGAGATTACAATTGTAGCGCACAGATGGTCATGCAGAACTCTTACAATAAAGGGTGAGTGGAGGTAATACTGCCAATTCCAGTAAAGGGAGTGTGGAGGAAATACTGGCAATTCCAATAAAGGGAGTTTAGAGAATTTACTGCCTATTCCATTAAAGGGAGTGTGGAGAAATTACTTTAATTTCCATAAATTTAGTAAGATATACTGTCAATTCCACTAGCTATAGGGAGTGTGGAGGAAATAATGCAATTTCTATAGAGGGAGTGTGTAGGAAATATTGCCAATTCCATTAGAGGGAGTGTGGAGACAATTCTTTTGATTTCACCAAAGGGATTATGGCGAATGTTTTGCCAATTCCATTGGAGGAAGTCTGGAGG
Source organism: Gammarus roeselii (assembly GCA_016164225.1). NCBI lineage: Eukaryota > Metazoa > Arthropoda > Malacostraca > Amphipoda > Gammaridae > Gammarus > Gammarus roeselii. Next base: position 13,468 of record SDVV010012137.1, read on the forward strand.
AAATACTGCTATTTCCATTTAAGGAAGTCCAGAGAAAATTATGTAGATTCCATAAAAGGGAGTGTGGAGGAAATTCTGCCAATTCCATCAAAGGGAGTGTGGAGGAAATTCTGCTAATTCCATTAAAGGAAGTGTGGAGGAAAACTACCAATTTCATTAAAGGGAGTGAGGAGAAAATTCTGCTAATTCCATTAGACAGGTAGGAGGAAATACGGCCTGTAATAGGAGCGGTGTGGTGTAACCAAACATAAACCGATCAACGCAACAAATATTAGGCTCCATTTAGATTCTTTCAGGACGTGAACTGAACACCATTGCACCACAAACATGGAATAGTATAAGCTTCATCATTAGCGCTTTGTTATATGCCTACTTTTTGAATGATATATCAAAAAAAAATTCTATATATAAATATATTGTTACAAAGAAATTCAACTCAATTCAAGTTGAACATACCAATAGCAAAGTCTTATAACATATTGCGTTACTTATAAATATTCGTAGCCAGGTTGATCTACTATTAGCAGGTAGGTAGCTCCTGAGCTAGCTACATCAGGTTAGGAAGACGAACTGGCACAAGGCTCTCGGATAATGGCATTACTGCTGCAGTAGTTGAAGTAAGACTGAGATAAAGCACTATCTATTAAATTAAAAATCTAAAGTATATAAAAGAGAACTTTTTCTGAACTTGTCAGAAGTGTCTTTACTTACGCATAGTGTGGTATTTAGACCGAATATGAGATAGGATTCCATCTCCTAGGGGAAAGGGAGAAGAAACCACTTGTTTAGAACTAAACACTGATGACTCGAACAACAGCCTAGTGGGACGCGCTGTGCTTTACACTAAACCACTTAATAGGACCTACACAAAATGGTGCTCAATGGACAGTAGCTCTTAAAGAGACGTCATTCGTTCTTAAGGGAGCAAGATGAAAGTAACTGCGGCTATTGCACGATTAAAGGGAGGCCTCAAGATATTGAACTAAAGGGATTTGTAGAGACAAGAGTGGGTGTTGAGGAGGCGGGAGGGACTGGAATACTAATAATACTGAACCAAACTTCAATTCAACAGCAAATGATTTCAATAAATAGTGTTCTGCAACACATATTTGGTGGGGCTCAAAACCATGAATATGCAATTGCAAATAGATTCAATGAAATAATTAATATCCTGCACCACAGAGGATTAAAAAATTTGGAAAAGTTTCGAGTTTAGCTTTCCAACACATTGTCCTTGTGAATTTGATGTAGGAACATATCTCGCATTAGTTGAGTAGTTATGTTGTATCAGGCAATCAGTAAATGTATCACAGCTTCTTATGACATCTGTGAGAAGCTCTATAATAATCTTCACAGAATGTGGGCAGGATTAGGTCAAAAAATTATCGAAAAGGGGCAGAGAAAGTACAGTTCTACCATACAAACAAAACAATTATATATAATCCATTTAGAGCGTCACTGAGAGTAACTGACGACAGAGATATCAAAGAGAATAAAAAAGCAAATCAAAAGCATGCAAATATATAGACATGGAGTTATAAACCGTAAATGAATCACCTAACAACCATGCACTGAACCACCAATAGACTGGGAAGGGCCGAGCCTGAGCTGAGAAGCCCTGGCTCAACCCAAGCGCCTACCAGTTCAGAGAAACACGTCTAAACATCAGTGCTGAAGGCGCCCTCAACCTCTCCAATGCAAGAGGCTAAACGGCCTCCTCAGACCCTTGAACACCAGGACGTCATCACATGGCCAGCCGAACACAAGTAACAATGAATTCCAACCTTTATGGCACGACAACACAACAACTAAGACATCAACAACAACACCAGCCACCACCACTAGCTGTCGTCAGCAAGTGAGCAAGGAATACATGATGCTTTGAGGAGCGCTGGTGATTTTGGTAACTACATGCCTAGTGATATGTTGTAGAGGACAACAATTGATTACTTGGATTATCTCATTTGGTAACTACATGCCTAGTGATATGTTGTAGAGGACAACAATTGATTACTTGGATTATCTCATTTGGTAACTACATGCCTAGTGATATGTTGTAGAGGACAACAATTGATTACTTGGATTATCTCATTTGGTAACTACATGCCTAGTGATAT
>SDVV010012138.1:0-15584 GCA_016164225.1 Gammarus roeselii
GATTCTAACAGCAATCGGAGTAGGACATTCGTGACCCTCAAAAAACTACCTTCTTAACCGAAATACAGTGTTTACGCTCCACAGCGTGTTTCACTAAAGGGATCCTCTGGACTAGTCTTGATGTCATATGGGTATTCATATCACGTAATCCCATCACGAAACAAGCGAACTCTGAAGCCGGTATTTATGTTATTCGCATGCAAAGATTGTGTCAAACAATATAGTAAAGAAAGTGATTATATGCCAAGAAGGATGTGTCAACACCAGTACGCCATCATGGCTCGTAACCAACCTTGATACGGACACTCATCAAGTGTCCGTATCACTGGTGTTTTTTCTTTATTATTAGGTAGGAAAATATTATAACAGTCAGCATACCAAAAATAATATAAAAATCTGTCAAATTCTTGACGCTACGGTGTTACTGCGATGCGATGGCTCAACAACTCTTAATTAATCTCTGTAGGACCGTTTTAGCTTGCCCAGTGCTTGAAGGAGAAATGCTGCAACTCGTTTGATCACAACAAGAATAGTTTAATTAATTTAGTGATATATCTCCAAATCAATTCCAACTCCCTATTCCCTTACAGAATCAAACAAAATATCCTGCAGTCCAAAGGAGAACTTCCGCCACCTGACAGTCTCCTTGGTGTTCTGTGTTCCGGGTGATAACCACTAACCGGCGGCTTAAGGCGCAACTCAGTGAAGGATTTGCTCTGGAGACGCTGCGAAGACATCGTTGTGAGACCAAACATCGTCGAGGTAAGGAGAGAAACCAATCACCGCTGGTCTAAGAGCTGAATTGGCAACTATTGAGGGAACGATGTAGTTCTATCATCGTACAAGAATGAACCCTGGGTTGACATTATTCGGAAAGATTACTAAGTAGATGCTTCAAGCTGACTGTTGTGGAAACAATGTGAGCAAGTACAGTGTCTGTGGAACAAAAAAATACTAGCATCATCAATATCCGATTTCAGGTCTGAAAGGGCTGTTATTTTCAGTCACGTAATAAACTAAATTTCCAAGCACAAATAGTCAATCTTTAGTTAATAGTTCTCCGAATAAAGCAGCGAATTCCAACTGAGTTCAATCAAATATTTGATGCGCCCAACACTGTGGTCTGATTGGGTTATTCCATCAAGGCCTTACAAAAACATCATCCAACTAATCATCCAAAGTGATGACATCTTCATGTTAAACAATAAAACGATATAGTACAATTATGTTACAATCACAAGTGACTTTTGTAGGCACTATACTAACATTTCGATGCAATGGAGGGAAGGAGAGAGGTTACGAATGTTGCTTTAGTGAGGTGCCAAACGCTCTATCAGTGTTAATGAACACACAGCGGTCAACCTACCGTAAAAAACTTATCGCTTTTGGAAAACACACCGGACTATACGAAGCTGTCTAAACCCCAAACACCTAGCTGTGTAAGTAAGGTGGTCTCTCCACCCCCTTACACACAGAAATAACAACACTTTTGACGAAGATACGCGCTAGTACGCGAATATGCCACAATTGAGATATGTACGAACTTCATAGTAACATGACTAATATTTTCGCACGGTAGGCCGTGCGAACTTACCTGAATCAACGACGGTAGCGCCCTACGGGGGAGACATTTATGACTCACGTTGAGGCGTCGGTGGAAATGAGGTTCAAATCAAATCAAAACACGCCGCGGTGAGTAGTCGTCTCTCGTTGCTCTCTCTTTGAATCATTGTCTTCTCATAAATGATTTATCACATTCAACTCAATAAACTGTATCCTCTGTGAACGCAGGAAACTTTTCGTCGTCTAGAGCACGCGATACTCGTGTGCGTATATTGTAAGGAAGATTTGAAAAAAATTGTTTGAAGCCAATCAGTAAACTGTTCAAGGTGATAAATCTACATTTTCTCGGATTCGGAGGAACCTAATCCACAATACTGGTAGTGAGGGGTTAAAATGCAATGCAATTGCGGGTGAGTAATCGGAATGTGTTTGAAGGGAATTCCAGGAGTATAGAAATGTTTTAATTGGTTTTCGCGTCGAACAAAAATAATGTAATGCGTTATGCTTCCAAATAGATTTCGGTGATTACAAATGAGAAAATTGATAGATCTTTATTCGTGAGGGCTCCCAAGTTTTCCTTTTCGCGAGTCCAACCCCACATTTCTTCCCAATTCGTGAAGGGCCACTCATTTATTGCAACGGTTTGTTCCCGCTACCTGACAGTGTTTCCGGTGTTCTGCGTTCGGGAGGATTACGCCTGATCGGCGAACAATTCTGGGCAGGATCTGCTCCGGAGACCTTGCAGAGACAGCGTTGGGAGACCGAATGACGCTGAGGAAGGTGCAGAAGCAGGTAACAACCCCTACAAAGATATCAACTTCTACAGCGCAGGAATTGTATAATATCTTGATAGTACATAAATGGACCATCTGCGGACACCGTTCGGACAAGACAACTCTAAACAGGGGTTGGGCCCACTGTTATGAGAAAAGAATGTTAGCGAATGCAGTGAATATGCACGAAAACCTCGAAGAAAAAAATATACAATAAAAGGGTTTGGGAAAGTAATTCTGCCACCATTCATTCCCGACCTCGTGTATATAAAACTGCTTTTTTGTTTATCAATAAACAAATTGTATAATGTCATGATCAAAACTTCATCATTCTAACGATAAAATTATATTAACGTATATTATTAGATTGGATATTAGTGGCGAAACTAATTCACCTCTTCTGTACAAGTTGGGTGCTGAGTTAGAAAAGAATAGTTCACTTCCTGCTAACAAGTTAGGTGCTGAGTTATGAAGAAAATAGTTCACCTCCTGGTAGAAAGTTAGGTGCTGAGTTAGAAAAAAAATAGTTCACCTCCTGCTAACAAGTTAGGTGCTGAGTTAGAAAGAAAATAGTTCACCTCCTGCTGAGAAGTTAAGTGCTGAGTTAGAAAGAAAATAGTTCACCTCCTGCTAACAAGTTAGGTGCTGAGTTAGAAAGAAAATTGTTCACCTCGTGCTAACAAGTTAGGTGCTGAGTTAGAACGAAAATAGTTGACCTCCTGCTGAGAAGTTAAGTGCTGAGTTAGAACGAAAATAGTTCACTTCCTGCCAACAAATTAGGTGCTGAGTTAGAGAGAAAATAGATCACCTACTGCTAACAAGTCAAGTGCTGAGTTAGAAATTAAAGTAACGATCGATAGAATACATAGATAAGTCAGAAAAACGTTTTGTAATCTTGAACTTACATATTTTTGGTATCCTCTACGGTCACCAATAAATATATATTAGAGGAATATAATAAGTTTTACTTTAGTTCAACATTGTTCTCCTGTTACTAGATCACTAATTGATAGAAAATTGCGAATAATATTAAAATATAATGAAATGTTACGAGTGAAGAAGAATAGTAATGATGAACTTTATTGTGAAAATATCGTTTAATTTTGACGTGTGTTATTATCTCTGTGGGAGAACACTCGTTACTAAATATATCCATACATTAGCTTCAGCATGCTAACCTGTACGTATGTTACCATTTATTAGTGTGCGGGGTAATACACGATGGTAAGTTCTTGAATGACAGTGCACAGCTATAAAAAACGCTGAAGATATCTTGTAAACATCTCTTTTGGCGCAATGGATGGGCCACGTAAGCTTTGTGCAGTTAGTTTAGTTATTGAAACACTCGTGTTCACAACTCATTTATATAAGTCTCTCCCATGATATTGTACATAATTTTCTCTGAAGAGAATCCCTTATTTGATTGCAAGTGAATAGCTTTATCAAAAAATAAAAAACACTATGCTTGTAAGATGCTTGAATGTTTCCGATCTTCCGCCCGAGAAACATTTATGTATGTCAACATTATTGAAGTAAATATATCAGAGCTAAAATATGGTGATATGACGACCGCAATCTCTTGTCATTTGGTCAGAAGATACCTTCAAAAACATGTGCAAAAAATCTGTAAATGATAATTGCATTTATTTTGAACTATAATATTTTTACAATTAATTCAGACCAGATATGTTTCATCTAAATGAAAATTATTTTTTATGCATGTCCTATCGTTTTTTGAATGCCTAATATCAGTCACAATTGTGGTCCAAGTCAGTTAGGGCTGTAGTACGGCCAGACCATTTTGACCCTACGGCATAAATTATCGGGTCTATCTGCACCAGCATCCAGAGGAGGCTCAGATTGGACGGTGTGTGCGCCGTGGCAGTTCAATCGGAATACGATGGCTCAGACATTTCGGTGAGAATGGCGGTCGTCAGTCGGTTCAGGTCTGAGCCCTCCTCCAGCGAACTGTGAGGGAGAATACCCAATGGGGGTAGTGTACTCAGTCTGACCAGTGGCGTGCGTCAAATCATAATTTTGCCTATGTAACTACCAGTCTCACAAATGAAATGCATTTTAAAATGCTTATTTTATTGGAAATTCTTTATTGTATGTTCAGAATAACCAACGTGCATTATGAAATGAATACTATTTCTCATAATTCATTTATGGCTCTTTTATGCAATTAATAATTTTGAATAGATGAGAATATAATCTGTGAGGTTTTTGTATCAAATGCTTCCTTACTGAATTATATTGGAATGGTCTTCTTCTCTGTCAAAAACGTGGTTCTAAGTATTAATACGTCCGATTTGAATGATATTCTTCTAGAATATCATTAAATTTGCTGTGAGATTATATTTTTTTGAATGCCCGGCATGAAGGGAAATTTTGGAAAGTTCATCGATTGTGTGCATTGATTTTCTTTTCGACCAATGTTCCGCTAACATTTCTAATCCTCATGAAAAAAGTCCACGTATGATTATCTGTTATCAACAATATACAACAATATTGTGACTTACAATTATGGTAGGAAAATCATCATTGCAACTAAATGTTTTTAGATTGTTGTTGCAAAACCCGTAATATAAACTGGACCTGTGAATAATGATATACGTAAAATGTAAAAATGAAATGTGGAATATTTGAATTTATTAAAATCTTTTTCGATATCTGAATAAATCGACAATTCACCATTTTTGCTGTTTGGTGACGACGTTCTTTGTTCAGTGTTCGGAGACACCAGAGGACAATACTAAAGAGATCTCACTAGTGTCGGATATCCACCAAAACCTCAGTAACTCTGAAATATCACCGCACCAGAGGATAAGCCTCACCATATCATCATGTTTCATTTAAATGTATCCATGCAACCCAGCATTGAAGTAATTTGTGTGCGCATTTGAGTTAATTCTTAACTTCACAGCTACAAACGTCATCTAATAACAGACCATCTCAGTCATCAGGTGAACGTGCAAGTTATATGAGATGAACTTACAAATCCCGGTGATAATCATTTGTGTGTCCTGAGAGGGTATGAGTTTATTTATTGCAACTTCTCACCACAATTGGACGCACCCCAAATCAAGGTGGTCGGCAGTATTGTGCGACAATGGAGGGGACCCCTATTGTTATTTACGCTAAGAGAAGTGGAATTGTAAACAACATTGGTTGTAGCAATAAATAAAACCTTACAATGTTATCATTGTTGCCTGCTTGTGTTAAAGAACTGATCTTGATGTACAATACCAACGCTTTCACATGAATTTAGACTTCTTCTTGTATGTGAGTACGTGTTAGGGGTTCATTCGTATCATCGAAACATTGATTGCATTTCTTATATAGCAATTGCTCACATTTCGGTGCGAACGGTCACGAAAATAGTTCAAGACTTCATGCATTATTGCTGACAGAAACGCGACATCTGCACTGCACCAACTGAGCCGACTGGTCATAGATCAATCTTTGTGTGACGATGACTGAGCCAACTGATCATAGATCAATCTTTGTGTGACGCTGACTGAGCCAATTGATCATAGATGAATCGGTGTGTGACGCTGACTAAGTCAACTGATCATATATCAATCTTTGTGTGACGATGACAGAGCCAACAGATCACAGATCAATCTTTGTGTGACTCTGACTGAGCCAACTGATCATAAATCAGTCTTTGTGTGACGCTGACTAAGACAACTGATCATGGATCACTCTTTGTGTGACGATGACTGAGCCCACTGATCATAGATCAATCTTTGTGTGACGCTGACTGAGCCAATTGATCATAGAACAACCTTTGTGTGACGATGACTGAGCCAACTGATCGTAGATCAATCTTTGTGTGACGCTGACTGAGCCAACTGATCATAGATCAAGCTCTGTGGGACGCTGACAGAGTCAACTGATCATAGATCAATCTTAATGTGACGATAACAGACCCAACTGATCGTAGATCAATCTTTGTGTGACGCAAACTGAGCCAACTGATCATAGATTAATCCTTGTGTGACGCTGACCGAGCCAACTGATCATATATCAATCTTTGTGCGACCCTGACTGAGCCAACTGATCATATATCAATCTTTGTACGATGCTGACTGAGCCAACTGATCATAGATCAATCTTTGAGTTACGCTGACTAAGCCAACTGAACATAGATCAATCTTTGTGTAACAATGACGGAGCTAACTGATCATAGATCAATCTTTGTGTGACGCTGACTGAGCCAACTGAACATATATCAATCTTTGTGTGACGATGACTGAGCCAACTGATCATAGATCAATCTTTGTGTGACGATGACTATGTCAACTGATCATAGATCAATCTTTGTGTGACACTTACTGAGCCAACTGATCATAGATAAATCTTTTTGTGACAATGACTGAGCTAACTGATCATAGATCAATCTTTGTATGACGCTGACTGAGCCAACTGAACATATATCAATCTTTGTGTGACGGTGACTGTGTCATCTGATCATAGATCAATTTTTGTGTGACGCTGACTGAGCCAATTGGTCATAGATGAATCTTTGTGTGACGCTGACTGAGCCAACTGATCATAGATCAAGCTTTGAGTGACGATGACTCAGCCAACTGATCATAGATCAATCGTTGTGTGACGCTGACAAAGCCAATTGATCGTAGATCAACCTCTGAGTGACGATGACTAAGCCAACCCATCAGAGATCAATTTTTGTTTGACGCTGACTGAGCCAACTGATCATAGATCAATCTTTGTGTGACGATGGCTATGTCAACTGATCATTGATCAATCTTTGTGTGACGCTGACTGAGCCAATTGATCATTGATGAATCTTTGTGTGACGCTGACTGAGCCAACTGATCATAGATCAATTTTTGTGTGACGATGACTCAGCCAACTGATCATAGATCAATCTTTGTTTGACGCTGACAGAGCCAACTGATCATAGATCAATCTTTGTGTGACGATGGCTATGTCAACTGATCATTGATCAATCTTTGTGTGACGCTGACTGAGCCAATTGATCATAGATGAATCTTTGTGTGACGCTGACTGAGCCAACTGATCATAGATCAATTTTTGTGTGACGATGACTCAGCCAACTGATCATAGATCAATCTTTGTGTGACGCTGACAGAGCCAATTGATCGTAGATCAACCTTTGAGTGACGATGACTAAGCCAACCCATCAGAGATCAATTTTTGTTTGACGCTGACTGAGCCAACTAATCATCGATCAACCTTTGGAACGATGACTGAGCCAACTGATCATATATCAATCTTTGTGTGACGATGACTGAGCCAACTAATCATAGATCAATCTTTGTGAGACGCTGACTGAGCCAACTGATCATAGATCAACCTTTGAGTGACGATGAATGTGCCAACCCATCATAGATCAATTTTTGTTTGACGCTGACTAAGCCAACTGATCATAGATCAACCTTTGGAACGATGACTTAGCCAATTGATCATATATCAATCTTTGTGTGACGATGACTGAGCCAACTGATCAAAGATCAATCTTTGTGCGACGCTGACTGAGCCAAATGATCATAGATCAATCTTTGCGTGATGATGACTGAGCCAACTGACCATATATCAATCTTTGTGTGACGATGACTGAGCCAACTGATCATAGATCAATCTTTGTGTGACGATGACAATGACAACTGATCATAGATCAATCTTTGTGTGACACTTACTGAGCCAATTGATCATAGATCAATCTTTGTGAGACGCTGACTGAGCCAACTGATCATTGATCAATCTTTGTGTGACGATGACTGAGCCAACTGATCATAGATCAATCTTTGTGTCACGCTGACTGAGCCAACTGATCATTGATCAACCTTTGAGTGACGATGACTTAGCCAACCGATCATAGATCAATTTTTGTTTGACGCTGACTGAGCCAACTGATCATATGTCAACCTTTGTATGACAATGACTGAGCCCAATGATCATAGATCAATTTTTGTGTGACGCTGACTGAGCCAACTGATCATAGATCAATCTTTGTGGGACGCTGACTGCGCCAACTGATCATAGATCAATCTTTGAGCGACGCTGACTGAGCCAACTGATCATAGATCAATCTGTGTTTAACGCTGACTGAGCCAACTGATCATGGATCACTCTTTGTGTGACGATGACTCAGCCATCTGATCATAGATCAATCTTTGTGTGACGCTGACTGATCCAACTGATCATAGATTAATATTTATGTGTTGCTGACTGAGCTAATTGAGCATAGATCAATTTCTGAGTGATGCTGACTGAGTCAACTGTTACATAGATCAATCTTTGTGTGACGATAACCGAGCTAACAGATCATAGATCAATCTTCGTCGGTCGATGACTGCGCCAAGAGATCATAGATTAATCTTTGGTTGACGCTGACTGATCCAACTGATCACAGATCAATCTCCGTGTGACGCTGACTAAGCTGTCTGATCATAGATCGATCTTTGTGCGACGCTGACTGGGCCAACTGATCATAGATCAATATGTGTGTGACACTGACTGAGCCAATTGATCATAGATCAATCTTTGTGAGACCCTGACTGAGCCAACTGATCATTGAGCAATCGTTGTGTGACGTTGACTGAGCCAGCTGATCATAGATCAATCTTTGTGTGACGCTTACCGAGCCAACTGATCATAGATTAATCTGTGTGTGACGCTGACTGAGCCAACTTATCACATGATAATCTTTAGTGTGACGCTGACTGAGCCAACTGATCATAGATCGATCTTTGTGCGACGCTGACTGGGCCAACTGATCATAGATCAAACTTTGTGTGACGCTGACTGAGACAACTGATCAAAGATAAATCTTTGTGTGACGCTAACTGAGCCAACTGATCATTGATCAATATCTGAGTGACGATGACTGAGTCCATGGATCATAGATCAATCTTTGTGTGACGCTGACTGAGCCAACTGATCATTGATCAATATTTGTGTGACACTGAATGAGCCAATTGATCATAGAACAATCTTTGTGTGACGATGACTGAGTCAACTGATCATATATCAATCTTCGTGTGACAATGACTGAGCCAACTGGTTATAGTTCAATATCTGTGTGACGCTGACTGTGTCAATCGATCATAGATCAATCTTTGTGTGACGATAACAGAATCAACTGATCATAAATCAATCTTTTTGTGGCGCTAACTGAGCCAACTGATCATAAATTAATCCTTGTGTGACGTTGACTGAGCCAACTGGTCATAGATCAATCCTTGTGCGACGCTGACTGAGCCAACTGATCATAGATCAATCTGTGTTTAACGCTGACTGAGCCAACTGATCATGGATCACCCTTCGTGTGACGATGACTCAGCCATCTGATCATAGATCAATCTTTGTGTGACGCTGACTGATCCAACTGATCATAGATTAATATTTATGTGAAGCTGACTGAGCTAATTGATCATAGATCAATTTCTGAGTGATGCTGACTGAGTCAACTGTTACATAGATCAATCTTTGTGTGACGATAACCGAGCTAACAGATCATTGATCAATCTTCGTGTGTCGATGACTGCGCCAAGAGATCATAGATTAATCTTTGGTTGACGCTGACTGAGCCAACTGATCATAGATCAATCTCCGTGTGACGCTGACTGAGCTGTCTGATCATGGATCAATCGTTGTGTGACGTTGACTGAGCCAGCTGATCATAGATCAATCTTTGTGTGACGCTTACCGAGCCAACTGATCATAGATTAATCTATGTTTGACGCTGACTGAGCCAACTTATCATATGATAATCTTTGTGAGACGCTGACTGAGCCAACTGATCATAGATCGATCTTTGTGCGACGCTGACTGGGCCAACTGATCATAGATCAAACTTTGTGTGACGCTGACTGAGACAACTGATTATAGATAAATATTTGTGTTACGCTGACTGAGCCAACTGATCATAGATCAATCTTTGTGTGACGTTGACTGAGTCAACTGATTATAGATAAATATTTGTGTTACGCTGACTGAGCCAACTGATCATAGATCAATCTTTGTGCGACGCTGACTGAGCCAACTGATCATAGATCAATCTTTGTGTAACGCTGCCTGAGCCACCTGATCATAGACAAATCTTTTTGTCACAATGACTGTGCCAACTGCTCATAGATCAATCTTTGTGTGACGCTGACTGAGCCAACTGATCATAAATCAATCTTTATGTGACGTTGACTGAGCCAACTGATTATAGATCAATGTTTGTGTGACAATAACTGAGCTAACTGATCATAGTTAAATCGGTGTGTGACGCTGACTAAGCCAACTGGTCATAGATCAATCTTTGTGTGACGATGACTGAGCCAACAGATCATAGATGATTTTTTTTGTAACGATGACTGAGCCAACTGATCATAGATCAACCTTTGATTACGATGACTGTGCCAACCCATCATAGATCAATTTTTGTTTGACGCTGACTGAGCCAACTGATCATAGATCAACGTTTGGAACGATGACTTAGCCAATTGATCATATATCAATCTTTGTGTGACGATGACTGAGCCAACTGATCAAAGATCAATCTTTGTGCGACGCTGACTGAGCCAAATGATCATAGATCAATCTTTGCGTGATGATGACTGAGCCAACTGATCATATAGCAATCTTTGTGTGACGATGACTGAGCCAACTGATCATAGATCAATCTTTGTGTGACGATGACTATGTCAACTGATCATAGATCAATCTTTATTTGACGATGACTGAGCCAACTGATCATATGTCAACCTTTGTATGACAATGACTGAGCCAACTGATCATAGATCAATCTTTGTGTGACGCTGACTGAGCCAACTGATCTTAGATCAATCTTTGTGGGACGCTGACTGCGCCAACTGATCATAGATCAATCTTTGAGTGACGCTGACTGAGCCAACTGATCATAGATCAATCTGTGTTAATGCTGACTGAGCCAACTGGTCATGGATCACCCTTTGTGTGACGATGACGCAGCCATCTGATCATAGATCAATCTTTGTGTGACGCTGACTGATCCAACTGATCATAGATTAATATTTATGTGTTGCTGACTGAGCCAATTGATCATAGATCAATTTCTGAGTGACGCTGACTGAGTCAACTGTTACATAGATCAATCTTTGTGTGACGATAACCGAGCTAACAGGTCATAGATCAATCTTCGTGTGTCGATGACTGCGCCAAGATATCATAGATTATTCTTTGGTTGACGCTGACTCAGCCAACTGATCATAGATCAATCTCCGTGTGACGCTCACCGAGCCAACTGATCATAGATTAATCTGTGTGTGACGCTGACTGAGCCAACTTATCATATGATAATCTTTGTGTGACGCTGACTTGAGCCAACTGATCATAGATCGATTTTTGTGCGACGCTGACCTGGCCAACTGATCATAGATCAAACTTTGTGTGACGCTGACTGAGACAACTGATCAAAGATAAATCTTTGTGTGACGCTTACTGAGCAAACTGATCATAGATCAATATGTGTGTGACGCTGACTGAGCCAACTGATCATATAATAATCTTTGTGTGACGCTGACTGAGCCAACTGATCATAGATCAATCTTTGTGCAACGCTTTCTGAGCCAACTAATCATAGATCAAACTTTGTGTGATGCTGACTGAGCCAACTGATCATAGATTAATCTTTGTGTGACGCTGACTGAGACAACTGATCATAGATCAATATTTGTGTGACGATGACTGAGTCCACGGATCATAGATCAATCTTTGTGTGACGCTGACTGAGCCAACTGATCATTGATCAATCTTTGTGTGACACTGACTGAGCCAATTGATCATAGAACAATCTTTGTGTGACGATGACTGAGTCAACTGATCATATATCAATCTTCGTGTGACAATGACTGAGCCAACTGGTTATTGATCAATATCTTTGTGACGCTGACTGAGTCAATCGATCATAGATCAATCTTTGTGTGACGATAACAGAATCAACTGATCATAAATCAATCTTTTTGTGACGCTAACTGAGCCAACTGATCATAAATTAATCCTTGTGTGACGTTGACTGAGCCAACTGGTCATAGATCAATCTTTGTTCGACGCTGACTGAGCGAACTGATCATAGATCAATCTTCGTACGATGCTGACTGAGCCAACTGATCATAGATCAATCTTTGTGTGACGCTGACTGAGACAACTGATCATAGATCAATATTTGAGAGACGATGACTGAGTCAACTGATCATAAACCAATATATGTGTAACGCTGACTGAGCCAACTGATCATAGATCAATCTTTGTGTGACGCTGACTGAGCCAACTGATCATAGATCAATCTTTGTGTGACGTTGACTGAGCCAACTGATCATAGATCAATCTTCGTGTGACGATGACTGAGCCAACTGATCATAGATCAATCTTCGTGTGACGATGACAGAGCCAATTGATCGTAGATCAACCTTTGAGTGACGATGAATAAGCCAAACCATCAGAGATCAATTTTTGTTTGACGCTGACTGAGCCAACTAATCATCGATCAACCTTTGGAACGATGACTGAGCCAACTGATCATATATCAATCTTTGTGTGACGATGACTTAGCTAACTGATCAAGAATCAATCTTTGTGGGACGCTGACTGAGCCAACCGATCATTGATCAATCTTTGTGTGATGTTGACTGAGCCAACTGATTAGAGATCAATCTTTGTGTGACGCTGACTGAGTCAACTGATCATAAATCAATCTTTATGTGACGATGACAGTGTCAATTGATCATGGACCAGTCTTTGTGTGACGCTGACTGATCCAATTGATCATAGTTAAATCGGTGTGTGACGCTGACTAAGCAAACTGGTCATAGATGAATCTTTGTGTGACGATGAATGAGCCAACAGATCACAGATGAATCTTTTTGTAACGATGACTGAGCCAACTGATCATAGATCAACCTTTGAGTGACGATGACTGTGCCAACCCATCATAGATCAATTTTTGTTTGACGCTGACTGAGCCAACTGATCATAGATCAACGTTTGGAACGATGACTTAGCCAATTGATCATATATCAATCTTTGTGTGACGATGACTGAGACAACTGATCAAAGATCAATCTTTGTGCGACGCTGACTGAGCCAAATGATCATAGATCAATCTCTGCGTGATGATGACTGAGCCAACTGATCATATAGCAATCTTTGTGTGACGATGACTGAGCCAACTGATCATAGATCAATTTTTGTGTGACGATGACTATGTCGACTGATCATAGATCAATCTTCGTGTGACACTTACTGAGCCAATTGATCATAGATCGATCTTTGTGAGACGCTGACTGAGCCAACTGATCATTGATTAATCTTTGTGTGACGATGACTGAGCCAACTGATCATAGATCAATCTTTGTGTCACGCTGACTGAGCCAACTGATCATAGATCAACCTTTGAGTGACGATGACTTAGCCCACCGATCATAGATCAATCTTTATTTGACGATGACTGAGCCAACTGATCATATGTCAAACTTTGGAATGACAATGACTGAGCCAACTGATCATAGATCAATCTTTGTGTGACGCTGACTGAGCCAACTTTTCTTAGAGCAATCTTTGTGGGACGCTTACTGCGCCAACTGATCATAGATCAATCTTTGAGTGACGCTGACTGAGCCAACTGATCATAGATCAATCTGTGTTGACAATGACTGAGCCAACTGATCATGGATCACCCTTTGTGTGACGATGACGCAGCCATCTGATCATAGATCAATCTTTGTGTGACGCTGACTGATCCAACTGATCATAGATTAATATTTATGTGTTGCTGACTGAGCCAATTGATCATAGATAAATTTCTGAGTGACGCTGACTGAGTCAACTGTTACATAGATCAATCTTTGAGTGACGATAACCGAGCTAACAGATCATAGATCAATCTTCGTGTGTCGATGACTGCGCCAAGAGATCATAGATTAATCTTTGGTTGACGCTGACTGAGCCAACTGATCATAGATCAATCTTCGTGTGACGCTCACCGAGCCAACTGATCATATATTAATCTGTGTGTGACGCTGACTGAGCCAACTTATCATATGATAATCTTTGTGTGACGCTGACTGAGCCAACTGATCATAGATCGATTTTGTGCGACGCTGACTGGGCCAACTGATCATAGATCAAACTTTGTGTGACGCTGACTGAGACAACTGATCAAAGATAAATCTTTGTGTGACGCTTACTGAGCCAACTGATCATAGATCAATATGTGTGTGACGCTGACTGAGCCAACTGATCTTATAATAATCTTTGTGTGACGCTGACTGAGCCAACTGATCATAGATCAATCTTTGTGCAACGCTGTCTGAGCCAACTAATCATAGATCAAACTTTGTGTGATGCTGACTGAGCCAACTGATCATAGATTAATCTTTGTGTGACGCTGACTGAGCCAACTGATCATAGATCAATATTTGTGTGACGATGACTGAGCCAACTGATCATTGATCAATCTTTGTGTGACACTGACTGAGCCAATTGATCATAGAACAATCTTTGTGTGACGATGACTGAGTCAACTGATCATATATCAATCTTCGTGTGACAATGACAGAGCCAACTGGTTATAGATCAATATCTTTGTGACGCTGACTGAGTCAATCGATCATAGATCAATCTTTGTGTGACGATAACAGAATCAACTGATCATAATTCAATCTTTTTGTGACGCTAACTGAGCCAACTGATCGTAAATTAATCCTTGTGTGACGTTGACTGAGCCAACTGGTCATAGATCAATCTTTGTTCGACGCTGACTGAGCCAACTGATCATAGATCAATCTTCGTACGATGCTGACTGAGCCAACTGATCATAGATCAATCTTTGTGTGACGCTGACTGAGCCAACTGATCATAGATCAATATTTGAGAGACGATGACTGAGTCAACTGATCATATATCAATCTTTGTGTGACGCTGACTGAGCCAACTGATCAGAGATCAATCTTTGTGTGACGCTGACTGAGTCAACTGATCATAAATCAATCTTTGTGTGACGATGACAGTGTCAATTGATCATGGACCAGTCTTTGTGTGACGCTGACTGATCCAATTGATCATAGATAAATCTGTGTGCGACGCCGACTAAGCCAACTGATCATAGATCAATCTTTGTGTGACGTTGACTGAGCCAACTGATTATAGATCAATCTTTGTGTTACGCTGACTGAGCCAACTGATCATAGATCAATCTTTGTGCGACGCTGACTGAGCCAACTGATCATA
>SDVV010012139.1:0-15583 GCA_016164225.1 Gammarus roeselii
CAGTACTTTCCCGTACGACTTACTAACCACACATAACAGACTGATACCTCTCGAGTTGCAGCATTCATTTTTATCTCCTTTGCCCTTATGTAGCGGAACAATGCAGGCACTGCGCCACTCACTCGGTACCACGCCTGCCACAAAACACAAGTTGAGTAACCTCACCAACCATTCGACAATCGTTACTCCACCCTTCTTCAGGCACTCTGTCGCAACGCCATCCAAACCAGGGGCTTTCCCTGCTTTCATCACGTCCACCGCCTCCTGCGCTTCTTCCCTGGTTATGTCCGCAACAAGTCTTTCTCCCAAAACTGTCATCCGAGCACCACCACCCACAGCAGTTTATGAAAACTAAATCGTTACAAAAAAATCTATATTTTCATGCAGTTTTAGGTCGATTTTTAAGTTTATCTCATCTTTAAGGAGGTATATGAATATACTTATATACAATACTAAAAAATTTAATGGTAAATCAGGCTCCACTATCAGTCACACATGACCCCGGGTGGAAGCCGGGGATGAAATAATGGGTGGGACCAAGTCCAATCGGAGATGGGCTGGCGGTCCCTCTGGAGCGTCGTTCGCAGACCTATCAACGCCAAAGAATGTTGAACTCCTCAGTACTTTCTCGTCGACAGGAGACCTGTACCAGGCTGTAGACGACGACACCAATGAACGCGCTTCTCGAAGCTAACAACGAATAAGCTCAAAATACTGAATACCCTAAGCAAACAAAACAAAATGATAGACCTTTTCGATCTGGAGACTGAGAACTACTCAGCGCCTTCCAGCGAAATCGATAAGCGTCTCACTAAACTCTAAAACGGTCTTGCAACTGTGAACATCCAACTAAAGGAATTGATCAAGTGGATAGAAGCCAGGAAACCCGCGACCTGTTCGTGTGCTTCCGCTTCTAATCTCACTGATAACATCACTCTCTCCCAAGCCGAAACTCATCACGCCCGAACACCAAAGAATGCAAAGAAGAGACAATACTCACGATCTTCTGACCTCCCTAGTCGAAACTAATCACGTCCGAACACCAAAGAATGCAAATAAGAGACAATACTCTCGATCTGATGACCACAACCTGTACAACAATGGCCCTAAATTTCCCGAACACTTGAAAATGACATTCGATTTCAAAGACAGACCGGATATTTGCCCATATACACTACGAGAAAAACTGGGCTCCTTGACTGGTCGTCCAATTATCAACATCACCCCCAGCGGTGACGATAGCTTCACCATTAAAATAGGCACGAAACTCCAAAACGACACTATACTCTCTAAGAACAGAACATGCCAAAAGCCTAACACAATCATACAACACCCAACTTATTTCATGAGTTGCCTAATTTACATTGAGAACCTCTTGAGTGAGCAAGCCGACGAGTTCATCACCGGACTCTTTCAATACAAGGACTGAGAAGTTGAAGCAAAAATCGTACCAAAAAGAAACACAAACATGGCCCTGCTGCTGAAATTCAACTGCCCCACCCCACCTAACTACATAGACATACCGTTTGCGACGTCAGAACCAGGATCATACCCTTCGAAAGACGTCCGATGCGATGCTTCAAATGACAAAAATGCGGACACACGAGCTGAGATTGTCACGGTAAGCATAGATGCTCACACTGCTCCCAAGACAACCGTGACAATGTCCGGTTGTGCCCATCCGAAGAATTTCACTGCCTTTTCTGCAAAGTAATCGGCTACCCAACGGGACACAAAGGCTGCCCGCAGGATAAAACTGAGAGAGAGATCCTCCATACCAGATGACTGCAAGGTTTTGCGACGAGAGGCTGCGGCCTCTATTTGCTCCTCCAAGCTGACCCTCCCACCGAAGATAAAAGATCAGCATTCCCTACCCACTTCCTCATAACGCTTGTAGATATCTGTGCGCTCATTCAACGAATTAATTTACAATGATGAACTCATTCTCCAAACCATTAGGAGGCAAACCGAAAACCATCTAACGACAGGGAAAGAAGTATCTGTCCGACGTCGTAAAACTCGAGCAAAGTAACGCTATACGAAAAAATTACCCACATAGACAAACACGAAGTAAATGTTGAAAAACATTCGTTCTTCAATGCTACAAGACGAATTTCCTCTTCCACTTTGTACGAGCCACAGTGTTAGCATGCGCTTCTGCTTTTTATTCGAATGAATCTTGAAACATTATAGACAAATTCGACTTTCCTCGAGTTTTGATGGTTTTGACCAAACATTGCTGCTTGGCCAAACATCGAGGCTAACACGCCCCCCCACCTGTCCACGCTACATATGGGAGGTCTACCTTACCCCGGCATTCATTCGCTCTACCTGCTCAGATGAGGCGGTCGAGCACTAACGCTCCACAGCTACCGCTCACTGGACCCACTGGTTTCCAGCACCTAGTCATGGATAGGTATGTTTGGTACGCAGCGGACTGGTGACCCGTTGCCTCTACAGAGCCACATATGGCAATTGTAATTGTGCAAATGCGTACTGAAAATGGTGTGTCACTGCCTCGTCATTACCGTCAAATTTTAGCCAACCGACAAGCCAACCGATGGAGTCCGGCCGCCATCTTTTGTCGAACAAGACGACAATGGCAACCGGCTTGACACCATCGGTGTTGGTATCGAAGCAACCTGTATTTTGTACAAACCTTCGTACTTTCATGCAGAAGATCAAGCGTGACATATGAAGTTCCGTCGAGAACTCTGTCATTGTGTTGTGTTGAGGCCCTGCTTATAAACAGTGGTCCCTAACCTTCTTTGTCATCTCATATTCCATAAGCCTCTATGCTGACACCATCGGTGTTTGGTTTTGAAGTAAGCGACCCACGGACAGCCCTTCTTCATACGTACACGCAGATGATTACGTGTCGCGTATGACATTCCTTACGGGAAGTGGACTTAGACAACGTTGAAAGCCATCTTTCTCGATGGACGTCAAATGTTGAAGGACATCAAATGTCAAAGGACACAATATGTCGAAGGACAAACAATGTTGAAGGACATAAAATGTCAAGGGACACAATATGTCGAAGGACATAGAATGTCGAAGGACATAGAATGTCGAAGGACATAGAATGTCGAAGGACATAGAATGTCGAAGAACATAGGATGTCAAAGGCCATAGGATGTCAAAGGACATAGGATGTCAAAGGACATAGAATGTCAAAGGACATAGCATGTCAAAGGACATAGCATGTCAAAGGGACATAGAATGTCAAAGGACATAGAATGTCAAAGGACATAGAATGTCAAAGGACGTAGAATGTCAAAGGATGTAGAATGTCAAAGGACGTAGAATGTCAAAGGACGTAGAATGTCGAAGGACGTAGAATGTCGAAGGACATGGAATGCCGAAGGACATGGAATGCCGAAGGACATGGAATGCCGAAGGACATGGAATGTCAAAGGACATGGAATGTCAAAGGACATGGAATGTCGAAGGACATGAAATGAATACGGCCGTGCTGAAGCATCCTCTCTGGTTCACCAAGTTGGACATCAAGGACACTTCCTCCCACGTCCCAATCCATTCTACTTTCCAAACGTACCTGGCCCTCAAACTACGAGGCTAACTGTACTTTTTCTCACATCACATCGACCGCTGCAGGGACATAGTTACGTATACTATGCCGCGGAACTCTCTTGCTTCAACAGCATCAGATTTTCCTCGGCCTAATAAATATCCTCATGCCTAACGGGCTTTATGCGCGACTTTTCTTCAACGAAATGGTGCTAGCAGCACGGTTTCTGCGCCTATCCAGCCTATCCAATTCTTACCGCCGTGCAGTACAGCACTGCGCAACGAAGCCTTCCTCCACTACCACGTGCCGTGTGAGCTGCCTCCACCGGAGTATCTCCTGTGGACGGACTCATCGGACGAGGCATGAGGGGGGGGGCGTCAGCTGCAACGACCAGCAGTCGTACGGCCGCTAGTTAGCAATGAAACGCAAACTCCATATTACGTCGTAGGAATCGCGGGCCATCATCCATGCTCTGCAGACACGTCCTCATTGGCATCACACTACTGTCCACGTGTTATCAGATAGCATGGCGACTGTAGCTATGGCGAGTCTTTTGGTCTCCAACAAGGCTTCGGCGTTGCAGAAGATCAGAGCACAGCTCTTACAGACCCTCCAGCATCGTCACCTCTCTCTTCTCGCGACCTACCTTTCCGGATCGCAGAACATCTGGGCCGATCAGCTCTCACGTCTCCAACTAGTCGAGACGGAGTAGACGCTGACTCCTCAGTGCTGCACCCGCCTCTCAACCCTGCGCAGGGCCACGCAAATAGACCTCTTCTGCATCCGGGAAACTATAACCTTCTTCCATTTGCAGCTCCGTATCTCACCCGCGAGCAGCTTTAGTGCATTCTCTTAAGTGCGACCTAAATCCGCGGAAATATACCTGGTCCCTCCATACAACCGGACTCCCCACCTGCTCCGCAAGCTCGAGTCCTACCGCTACAGCAGCGTCCTCGCTGTGCCCGACCATCCCAACGCACTGTGGTGGCCCAAGGTTGTCGCGTCCTTCCGCGAGATTTCGCTCGCCCTCGACGTGTTCCAGCGCGTCGAGGGCAAGAAGGCGTCTTTATCATCAAGGCCCTTCTCACGTTATCTTGCATTCAATTTTTTAAACGAGTCCTTACCATCAAATTCAATAGGTCGCGTGCCGACACACATGTCAACACGCACCGGCCGTCGAACCAACGTCAATACCAAGTGTATCGTCTCGCTTCCAGGCGTGGCTGCGCGCCACAAAGGTGCAGTCCATCAACCAAACCACACTATTGTCGTTCCTGCACTATACCGGCAAGCAGAGCCAGCTTAATCCTCGTACCTGTTTGGTTTCCATGAATGCGCTCCATTTGCCTCTCACGTTTCCCAACGATATTATATCCATTGTTCCTAGTCACTCCGTTCGTATCTAGAGTGAAAAGGCTTGCTCGGTCGACGTCTTCCTTACCCTTCATAATCTTCCACACTTAAATCATGTCGCCTCTGACTCGACGTTTCTCTAGCGAATAAAGATGAGTTCGCGTAGCCTGTCTTCATACGATTTATTCCACAGCGAATGGATGAGTTTGGTAGCTCTGCCTTGAACCTTCTCTAATTCAATAACGGCTTTTCTAAGATACGGAGACCAAATTGAACGGAATACTCAAGATGCGGTCTAACAAATGCATTGTATAACTTGACCATACTGTCTTTGTTTTTGTACGAGATAGAGCGGGATATCATGCCTAGCATTTTGTTGCCTTTCTTGGCGGCATCGTTACATGGCTTGCTATTTTTTAAGTCGTTTCTGATGATGACACCTAAATCTTTCTTTGGTGACAGGAATGAGTTTCTTTCCAGACATTGAATATTCGTGTTTGAGGTTATGCGGACCTATGTGTATAACTTTACATTTGTCTACATTAAATTTCATTTGCGACTTTTCTGGCCAATCAAAAATTTTGTTCAAGTTTAGTTGGATCTGCTGACACTCTAGATCAGTTCGTACTCTTCCTACTATCTTAGTGTCGTCCGCAAACTTGGTTATGTTTGAGAGTACGTTGCTATAGAGATCGTTAATGGATATTGTAAAGAGAACTGGACCTAACACAGATCCTTGAGGCACGCCGCTTGTGACATTACCCCAGGTGGCTGGAACTCCGTTAAGTACAACTCGCTGCCGTCTGTCCTTAAGCCAGCATTTTATCCAGTTGTTAAGCTCGCATTGAATACCGATGCTGTGCCATTTACTACCTAGGCGCTTGTGGGGGACTTTATCAAATGCCTTTTGAAAGTCAAGGTAAATGATATCGATTGGAGATTTTGTTGTGGAATTCTATTATATTCTTGAAAAAAAGTAGCAGGTTTGTAAGACAGGAACGGTTGTATCTAAAGCCATGCTGTGAGTCACCAATCAGTTTGTTTGATTCTAAAAATTCTGTAATTTTATCCATTATGAAACTTTCCATCAATTTGCCAATGACTGAGGTGAGACTAATTGGACGGTAATTGACGGGACTTTTTGTCCTTTTTTTTTAATTGGGATAACATTGGCTTCTTTACATTTAGAGGGGCAGGTGCTATTTTTGATAAATTGGGTCATAATGTTTGATGATTGTTCGGCAATTTCGTTTCTAGTCGTTTTCAGAATTCTGGGATAAACTAGGTCTGCACCTGGAAATTTAGTGACTTTCCGTTTATCTTGTATTTAATAACTTCGATGGGTAAAAAGTTCACTGTGCAGGGCTTCAATTTGTTTTTCCGCAATGATATCCTCAGGATTAGGTTTATCCTGATTCTCTGACGTTAAAACAGAACAAAAGTATTCATTAAGTAGGACCAATTACAGATCTTGAATTTTATTTTCATAATCCTTCTTCTTACGTTTCTGGACCCTCTTTAGGTCTTTTCTGCTGATTTTGTATTCATTTTTTGCTATGTCGTCATCTGGATGTTTCTGTTTTATCGAGTGCTTTGCTTTCTTTCGTGACTGAAGACGCTGCAATTCTTCTTTCCAGTACTTAGGCTGATCGACTGCTGTTCTCCTGTTTTTGCGTGGGAGATGCTCATATTCGATATTTTTAAGTGCAGTCAAGAAAATGTTGAGCGATTGGTTGACATCTTGTCCGAGTGTTATATCTGCTGACGCCATTGACTCTCTTAAGCCATCAAAATTAGCTAATCTAAAGTTAGGGACTTTCTCGCTGTTTGTTGACGTTTTCAACTCGAGATCTATAAAAACCTTATAGAGTTGTGGTCGCTGGTTCCCAGTAGTTCGCCCACTTTGACGTTCGTAACACGAGTCGCTTGCACAAAATAAGAGATCAAGAATACTGCTACCTCTTGTAGGTGTCTTCACCATTTAGGTCATGAACTTATCGTCTGTAAAATTAATCGGACGTTGGCCAGTGGCAGTGCATTCGTTAGTTTCCCAATCAATAGCGGGAATATTGAACTCTCCAAGCACTATACTGTGTTGTGTTGTGACGACATCGATGAGTGTGATGTAAAGGTCGATGTCATCTGCAACCTTGCTTTTTGAGGTCGATAGACGATGGTGATTTGACATTTTATATGTTAACCAACTACTTGGATTGATACTATATCGTGTCTGCTATTTGGAATAGTGACTTCTTATATTTGCAGTGTTTTTCACGAGAAACGGCACTTCTCTACCCTCTCGACTTTGTCTATCTTTGTGAAATAATGAGTAACCGGGAAGAGTAAATTCGCCTGAATAATGCCTGGTGCTCAATTTCATCCACGATTCCGTGATTGTTATTATGTCGATACGTTCATTCATTGCAAGGATACCTAGTTCGTCGATTTTGTCACGTGGACTTCTAGCGTTCACATTGTAACATTTGAGAGTACCGTTAGTCACTTTAACTTGATATTGTTCACTTGATCTTCTTCTACTATGAGGCTTTGTGTCGGAGCCAAGACTTTTGATTACTCGGGTTGTACGAGCGAAGCGGCGACTATTGCCTCTAACTCGGACTGGACTGATGACAGAAACTTTTTTGCTAGGACCTGCGGTGATGTTTTGATGGGCTCTTGCATTTGTTGTGTATCTAGTGTTGAAACGGGTGGAGGCCGTTGGGTCATCTCGTCGGTACTGCTGGCGGAGTTGAGGGTATGATATCGAGTACGTGTTTTGACTTATTTTCGGTGGCAATACCAGCGTCTATGTTTTTAAGGATGTTTTCGATGGCATCAAGTCCATACGTGTTTATGCGAGCCTTGTTGGTGATTCTATTTGAGCTATAGTACTTTGGGTCAATCATCGTTTTCCAATGATCAGAGAAAGAGATTTTCTGTGCTCTGCAGAAAGCTGCTAGGCGATTGTTAAGAAAGATCATCTTGCTTAACTTGTATCGGCTTTGGTTCGGATGGGACAAGATGCCAGTGACGTGTATGTTCTCGTGTGAACCTTTTGGCATTTTTTAACATCGGTTTGTACCTTTTCCTTGTTGATTCTTTCTGAGACACGTCTTTAGCTCCGACTTGAATTATAACTCGTTTAGAAGGAGGCATCTTTTCCTTCACGACTATGCCCTCAATTTCGTCGATTTTTAAATCTGTTTTGCCGATTATTTTTAGATGAATTCTCCCTTTTTGCTGGTTTGATTTGAGGGAGATGACATTGTAATCACCAGTCACTAACAATCACTAATATTTCCTTTTCATTCTGAGAGTCCATTTCATCGGGCAATATGCCAAACCGGTCACGTATGTTGGGTCGGATGTGGTGAGATAGTGGCCGAACGCGTGGTGCATTGTCACAGCGTGACTGCCTCTTGCTTACTACCGTAGTGTACGGTGCCTCGCTATCTTTGAATGAATTTTCAGTCGATTTGGTGATGTTATTGGTCTCTTCGTACAACCCGAGTAACCGAAACTCTTGGCTCCGACACAAGCTTCTTGGCCAATTCTGAGTATAGGTGCACTTGAAGTTCTTTCACTTGATATAGGGTGGCCTCAGCATTTTTTTTTTTACTATTGCTAGTTCGCTGTTCATCAGATCATTGAATTTGTGGAATTGTTTCAACACGTTTTCCAATTTTGATCCAATAGCTAGTCGCTGGGTATCCGTGTTGACTGTCATTGTGTTGGACATGTCATTGAAGGCATGACTGAAATGTGCTTTCAGTTGTTTGATTTTCTCTGCCTGTTGTTCAATTTACTCTGGCTGTTGACATAATAGTTTGCAGCGCGCTGCCTTGCAATCCCCATATGAGGGACTGTTGCGCAATTTTCTGGCATAGTTAGACGAACTATCGCAAACCATTAGTTCGGGGGCGTGCGAGATGTGGAAAATGCCACATTCTAGCTTAGCCTTAACCATCATAGACTGGGCAAAAATTTACCGGTGCGAAAATGGACCGTTTTCTTGAGCTCTATTTTCGTGTTTCTTGTAGATAGCAGACATGAATGTACCAACTATAATTAGATGCGGGTCGTGACGATTATATCGATGATTCGAAAATGGGATTAAAACTGAAATAATTACATACGGGTTGTGACGATTTTATCGACGATTCGAAAACGGAATGAATAAATACAAAGTGAGTGAGTTGAATGCGTATAATCGTCGGATGCATTAGCTCAGAGTTTTCTTTTTACGTGTTTGAGTTGAATGCAAAGCTGAACTAATACGCAGCTGCTCCCTTTTGCTTTTTAATGTTGTGGGAGCGATAGCATGATTTTGAGCATCAGCCTTGTACCAGACATGACCGACGGGGTATCAGAAGATGACGGAGAAATTAATTAAATGCCAGTATATGGAGTGTTATGACGTTAAAGCACGATTCTAAGCTGTAGGATGTAAAGTGCCACTACCTACAACAATTTTTATGAGAATGAACCACCTACAATATGAGCATGAACCACTTACACGATACAATGCTATGATACTACCTGATACAAGTTACTTATGGTGTTGTTACACAAAGCAGGCCAGATTTAACAGCGTTGAAAATCGGAATAACAATAACATCTTAGAAAACTGTATAGACAGACAAGTTACACATGCACAGCTAAAATATGAAATAAACGAACTAGAGCGGCATCCTAACAGTGCTGCATCCTAACAGAGGTATCCTAGCAGTGCGGAAATACATTTTTAAATTATAATTATGCAGAGACAATACCAGTTGCATTTAAATGTTCACATTTCGTATACCCATACACTCGATAGCATTGATAAAGTACAAACTGGTATTACAGTCGAAATAAAAACAAAACAGTTGTAAATATAGAATCAAGCTACTAGAACACCAATAACACTGGTTCTCACAGTGTGGAAATATTTTTTTTCCAGATGTTAGTCAGACAGAGTAGGTCACTTGTAGGATTAGTTCCTGTTCATTACAATATCAACACATGAAAACAGTTTTTGCTTCTGGGGGGGGGGTTAAATTTAACACTAATGATACGCACTCCTTGTCGGCACTAATAGCAATATTTCGGCAAGTATCCAGATTAGCTGTGGTGGGTGTGTCAAGTCAGCTGAGAGGCGGAGGGGGGGGGGGCAGGCGGGTATCGTTAGCAAGGCAGGAAGGCTGCGGTCACATGGGCAGGGCAGGGCGAGATATACAGAAGTCTGGTTGGCTGGCAACACCGCGTTGTGTGTTCTATAGGAGAGTCACGCGGTTTGTCTAGTTTGTGGGAGAGGGGGTAGTGTGTGAGGGTATGTTGGATAGGCTGTAGTGGCTGGCTTAGGAGTAAACCGGAAGGCAAGGATTTGGGGAAAGAGAGCTGGATTTTGGAGTTGTTTAGACGAGATGAGGCGTGTAGGCAGTGCTTGTTAGCTCTTCATTATTATTATCCCTCCCTCAGTACTGTGCACCGTTGATGTAGTTTCGGTACACCGTCGATGTAGTTTCTTTTTCCCTCTTGTTAGAATTCTTGATGTGAGAGGGGAAACATCCTCAGTAAATCCCCGTTGCCCTATCCATATTTTCCTGGAGCACCCCACAACACAACCTCTCCTCAAGCACGCACAGAAGGAACTCGACCGTGGGTTGGTGGCTTTCCGTTCAGGTGCTGATATGAGTTGTTTTGAGTATCATTGTTAAATACGATTTCCTTCTGCAAACTTTCCCTTTCTTGATCCATTACAACAGAATATACACAGACACATGATGCTATCATAGATGTTTTACTTCAGAACAAATTTTCTTACTATCAAAAGGCAACCCAGTTTGGGCCAAAAGTCCTGTTGTTGTCATCTCACACTTGTAAACACTTGTACGCTTCCGATCCGACGAGACAAACTTTCGCTACAATACTATTTTAAGACTAGAAGCCTAATCAACAATCCACCCCTCAACCACATGACAAACATTTCCGATAAACGCCTTCTCGCGGTCAAGAAAAATATTCTACCACCGTTTTCCCTACGTGTGAACAACCTAATGACCTCGCTAAACATCAACCGTAAAGCTATCAAACCTTCATTCTCCTACCGAATTCTTCAAATCAACACACCACCGGCATATATCACCGACGGCTCCAAAACCGGGGACAGAGTGGGAGCCGCCACCTGTGTGCGGGGATATCCCACGCTCGGCTACCCTCCCACAAGAGGCCTCTTTGTTCTCTGCAGAGCTTCACGCACTCGAACTAGCCATCTCTATTGCAAATACATATCGTCTTCCCAAACATGTCGTATTCTCAGACAGTCTGTGTCCTCACTTGGCTCAAAACGTTGCACTATGAACACCCTCTAGGCCTACGTAAAATGCAGCACGATCTCTTTATGATGTCCGAGATGGGTCAAGCGGTCGAATTGTGCTGGATTCCTGGGCACGTGGGAATAACAGGAAATGAGCTTGCAGACTCGCTTGCCAATTTTAAACTAAGTTCTCCAACAGAAAAGACCAAATACTCATCAACCGCTGGTGCACGAGACACACGTGGATTACTCACAACCACCTGATGGATGTCGACATGGGACCAAATGCGCCACCTTCCCCCTGTTGCCACCAAGTGGATATAAGCGTTAAACACTTACTGACGGATTGCAACGCACTCGCGGCAGCCCGACGAGCCTTCTTGAATCCCCCATGCAACCTGCACAGCCTACTCAGTGACCTAACCTACCGGAAAAAGCTGATCGCTTTCGGAAAACATACCGGCCTATGCAAAGATGTCTAAACCCCAAGCAGCTGTGCAAGCGAGGTGGTGTCTGTATCTCATAACACAGAGATAGCAATACCTTTACGTAGACACGCGTTAACTCTTTCCGGTCCTATTATTACCAGTTAGCGCACATTCCACAAATGAAACATGTATTTGATTTAACTCTGACAAGATCAATTTTTCCGCACACGAGGGTGTGCGGACTTACCAGAATCGATGCTGTTCGTGCCCTACGGCGATGCCTATGATGACTCGCGTTGATGCTCTGGGAGAAATGAAGCTCAAATCAAAGCAGCTGAGGGTAAACCGGTAAACGTAGTCGGGGCCCTGCAGCTCATTGATCTTGGGCCTAACTCCTTACCCGTAGTGTGATGCGAAATCGTGGACGAACCCTTCGGCACCGAAAGCTGTAGTTTGTTTGCGTTTGAGTAAATGGGAGGACTGTGAGGTGTGCCTTGCCTTCAGGGGAAATTGGGGCCTTGTATCTGTATCTGTAAAAACAGCCATGTTGTACTCTTTATTTCATGCTACCTTTTTCTGCGATACTCTTTTTTCTACTTTCCATTCTTGCTTTCCTCATGTGCGCAATTCCCCACAAAGGGGGCAAATCAATTCCCACAAAGAGGCAGATCTCATGCCAGGGGTCCCCGTTTCCTGTGATTTCTTTATCATCCCCCTCGGCACGTGTTGAGACCCATTGCCCTCGGCACCTTGAGGACGACTGCGAATGCCTTGGGCTCTGGAGCAGGGCATGTTGAGCGATAACGCTCCTTGCTTCCGCCCGAGGAGTGCTTGGACCAAATGGCCTCAGCACCTTAGGAGGTTCTGTACCTCCTGCGGCACATGTGCATAACTTCAACTGTCACATATTGCAGGAGATTGACTTTACGCAGTAGTAATCCCGACCACTCTAATCTTACCGAAGTTTGTCTCTATCTTGATCCAGGACTGGTTGCTGGTTTGACGTTGCGCCAGAAGGACGCTGACTCCAGTGCGCTCAACAGCTTTGCCCTAATTTTATTTTACAATTATTTTATGGGGATCACATTTGCAAATCAACAATGAGCAGTTTTCAATTATAAAGGAGTTTTTCAAGTACCACTGTACGCGACTCTGGTCCGCCAAGGGTTAACGTTTCTGGTTTCTATCTACATTTGATTTCAATTAAATTACCGAATAGAATGTCAAACTAAAAGATTCGTTACGGCTACTCTTTGAGCATATTTGTGTGTACTCAGAATTTTTTTCAAGACGTTGAGACTGCAAACAGCGGTGACGCGGGAGTGCGATCCCTGCTGGAGACGTTGGCCAGCCGAACCACTCCTCACTCCACGCTGGTTGGTGAGTGACGGGCGCTGCTGAAGGCAATAGCTAATTGTACGATGGAGCAGCAGTCACTCTTGATCTACAATGTTGGCTCCCCATCATCTCACGATTTCGTTGAGCCTTCAAACCAGGGAGGGCACTACCCACCCAAGATAAAATACATAATGAAACCCATCTGTAAAAACACTTGAAAAAGCGCTTGAAAAAACATAAAAATACAAAATGAAGTGAAACTGTGAAAGTCTTACATTAATTTGTATACAATTTACAAACAAATGAGAAAGTACATGAAACAAGGTGAAGAAATAAACATATTAGGTTAGTAATTTTTTTTAGTATTATTAGTTATTATGCATTATATGGTTTATACTTAGTACGCTACACCTAGTAGGCTAGTATAGGGAATTAGTAATCTGTAATTATTATTATTTTATATTTAGGAATCAATAAATTTAACACCAATTCGGGACCCTCTCCAAGTGAATCTAATATTAATAATAGACTTGATAACTCACATGACTTATTGAATTATGACTCATGACCGAGACTCATGTCACTCATCATTCTTCACTTGAGTTAGCTCGTACTTGGCCGGGCGGGCTATTTGAAAATCGCTTTTTTTAGGGAGTTTTCATCAGCTACAGACGTAACTCTTTCAGCATAATAGCTGTAAGTAATCTGGGATACAGTAAAATTAAGTACAAACCTTGTTATACCAACCTTGCAATCGGATTTTGAATTCAACTGCCCATTATGGGTAAAATTTTGTGTTGAAAAAAACAATTTTAGCAAAATCGCGCAAAAACGTGCAATTTTTTCAGTTCTGGTCTAAAGTTGACAGCTCTTTAAATTTTCTATTGAAATGGTCTACGAGTAATTTTCGATCAGACGCATAGTTTTAGGTCAGTTTAAAAAATCAGCCTGTGTTACTGAGCTGGTTTGATCGAGCCAGGATGGACAAAGTTAGGGTGGCACTATATTTACAGCCATATAGCACCATTCCCAGGCATCCCAGATCCGAGCGATACATTTAGATACATTTCTCATGTCAAGACCTTTAATTTCATACCAGGCAAAACATTATGATTGAAAAAAAATTAAATAAGGTAACATTTTGTGGCTAGATTGATCCCGACAATCAAGTAAAGATTAGTTAATAAATAGATCTCAACTTGCGAAATTATAACTATCAAATAACCTTGTCAAATTTTCCTTCAACTTTGTAAAAGTCAGTTTCAATGGCCGACAGGCCTAGCCCCTATTACTACTTGGCTGTAAAAGTCTGAACTTTTAACAATTTAATTCAATTTCTCCAATAAAACCCAATTCTGCCCAATAAAACCCATTTTGCCCATTTATTTTTAAACCCCGGTTTTTTACCACCCTGCTTCAAACATCAACAGTTGACATTGATCAGTAGCCCTCCAGCAGATAATATAAGCTTCTCTTCCTTGCAGGTGACCCTCAGCGCCAGTACGCCGCCTGGTTAGCACGCGCCGGCCGCTTGACCTCTCCAGCCCTGGTCGACTATCTTCAGGCTATTGGCCAGCTGCAACTGCTTCGTCTTCACGCAGCTCACAGACTAGACGCATCATGCTCCTTCCAGGCAAACTACTTACACGAGGCGTTACACACACTCAACAGGTGTGTCATCACGACTTTTGTTTGACGTTCGGTGTTCTAAGAAAATTGACCATGCTGCGTTTGTAACCCTGATTGGTCAAATTATGACGTAGACCATCGCAAATTAAGGATTTAAGGACATCTCTGATTATACCGAATTCAAAATTATATGCTTCATTTTGGTTTCAGTGCACTCCTAAACGATATGCGGCGTCACGAAAGCAACCCGTCCCTCCACCCTCACCCCGACCCAGCTCCGAACAACCCCTTGAGTAGTCAGCTGACGTCTCTGCTTGAGTGGACGGGCCTGACTCACCCCCTCGACAGGGTGTACACTACGCCAACGGAGGCTGTGGCCAAGGCGCTGCCTCACGTTCTGCTGATGCTCTTCGTTTCGCTGTTCCCAAAGCTGCACTACGTCCCTAAGCTCGGTCAGTGG
This sequence comes from Gammarus roeselii, assembly GCA_016164225.1. Classification (NCBI taxonomy): domain Eukaryota; kingdom Metazoa; phylum Arthropoda; class Malacostraca; order Amphipoda; family Gammaridae; genus Gammarus; species Gammarus roeselii. The sequence goes on from SDVV010012139.1 coordinate 15,039, forward strand.
CATTGTTCTCCTGGCACACCTCTTGCACTTAACAACTAATGCACTGCAAGGACCGACCCTAATCTTGCTCCATACTTGTATATACTATTGAACGGAAGTTTTATGAGGGGCTCTGGCTGCTTAATAACTCTCAGTTGGTGTCTCCAGGGAGCCTCACAAGCGTAAAGACCAGCGATGGTGTAGACGGCAGTGTGCTGTGTGTCGGGGCCGCCACGCTACTTCGTCAGCTGCCGCCACCCGCCACTACTGCCTGCCTGGCTCTCATTGGGCAGTTTATTGCCTCGAATGCTGCAGTCGCCGGGTTAGTGGCTTAGTTCACTTGTGATCTCTCCCCTAAAGCTACTGGTTCACGGGTCGCACGGGGTCACGATCCAACCGGGGGGGGTGAACACCCTATCTCCTTTCGGACCCTTCTACTCTTCACTCTTCACTATCTCTCCTTCTCTACCCCTTCCTGGTTATGCTTTCACCTTGGTTACTCCTTTTACCTCGTTTGTTCTGTTGAAGCTGCATTAACTTATCTCTCTTCTTCTCTTGACAACTTT
>SDVV010012140.1:0-15582 GCA_016164225.1 Gammarus roeselii
TACCTACGAAGGGAAAAGCGGCTGGATTAAATCCAATACTATAGCTTTTGCTCTATACTAACAAAGATCCTACATACTGCTCAGTCACTAATACGTATATGGTCAACATACCTAACAATGTTAACGATCGAGCAATGCAAGCGAGTTGAAACGCCAACGGTATCTACATCTTTAAATGACACCCTGATGATGGTAATGTTCTAGTAATTAACACCCATTGAAATAACAGTGGTGCCTGCAACACTAAATAGTACAATTTATAAATAAGTATATACCAAAAAAAAAAAAATCCTACACATTCAGTCAACATCTTATGTACCAGGCTAACATTTCTTGCGGATATGCCAATTAAAAAAACTGTAACATTAATTCATACAATTATTCCTACCCTTAGCAAAAGCTATTTACAAACCATCAATAATCATAAACAATTCCCAACAAGCTCCAGGGTGATTTCGGCCCCCCTTATATCCAGGGCGTTCGTGCGCTGCATATCTCCAGGACGTTTTCATGGCACCTAACTCCAGGGCGTTTTCCTGTCCTAATCTGTAGGGCGTTTTCCCTGTCAATATCTCCAGGGCGTTCTCGGCCCCCATCCCCTATCCCTCGGCGTTTTCCCGGTACCTAAAACTATTCCTCGTTTTGCATTCAAAATGTTTTAATATAGGCTTAAAATGGAGGAAATATTGCTTGACATATTATGAGGCATAAACAGTCGTAAAAATTTGTTCATACTAGAGTCAACCGCACAGTAAATCGCACATGAAAATTTTTTAATAATCAAAATTATCTGCATACAACATGGCCTCGTTCGACGGACTAACGGACTCACTGATGAATGCTGAGGGCCAAAGCTCACATGGCAATCTTATGTATTAACACGCTCACTTTTTCGATTGCAATTTGGAAAGAAAACTCGAGTTTATATGCGATGGGCATCACATGCATATAAGGAACTTTGTTCACGAATTCTGTCAATGAGCTTCAAAACTAACATAAAGCAGAAAACATATCATTGATAAAAACCGAAAACAAATTCTCAACGCATACACATTCGAGCCATAAACGAGTCGGACGCCATTTCGAGATGGGCTGTACATTCCACATTCACAGTAAATAATCCAGCTTGGACCGCATATGGTTGTAGTTTTAATTTTCGTAACACACCAAACAGGAGTAGGCAGTCCTACAAAACAGGGTTATGAAACTGAAAAATGCAAGCATTCACTTTAGGAGTTATGTTTTATGATTAAAAGTTCACTGAGTCAGACATTGGGAGACGAATATTTGATGGTGGAAGAAGGATTGAACATTAAAGGATAATCGTAATCGCATCAAAAGGTTACGATTATAGATAAATGTGATGTGATTATCAATATCAATCCATTTATAGCACCACAAACGTTTGATCGTCTGAAAATCAAATTAAATCAACACTTAGAAGCAATATTGACGTTAACAAAATGAAAATTAAGTCGGGATTGGACGCCTTATTGAAGGGAATTGTTAGCCCCGAATTCCGCTTTTTTATGTACATAGAAAGTTACAAATGAGCTCTAGACCTAAGGAACAAATTTAAAAACTGGATCAATCGTAATAAAGTCATTCTATTCTGATACTATCACGGTGTTTTCAGTTTGACATACGAATTTTGATGCATTGTGTTCCCTTCATTTTTTTATATCTGAGGAAATAAAATTGTTGTAATGTGTTATTTCATCTTCCCAGGTATCAGCTTGACTTGCTCGACCGTGACGATCGTTAACGCCTTCAGTTCACTGCGAGGGAAGTGACATGTTATAACTAAATGCCTTCTCTGTTTGCCATTATTGGATTGAAAACCACGAGAACTCGTCATTCACCAGAAGATAAGTGACCTATGAACGGGTGTGTAATAATAACATATTTACTGAACTGGTATTGAACATCATCATCTAGACAGTCACAAGGACTCGCAAGGACATGTAATAAACCATTACATTTTGGCAAGTCACAGGCCGTTTTTAGTTCTCTAAACGTTTCCGCGTGCGTGACGAAAATATTTCACTCGTGAGTCATGCTTAAAATCCGTACTAAACCAACTTAAGGCCCCAGTTATCGCTTCTTAAAGTCCACCAAGAAGTCTGCCAACACAAACTAAACGATACATCCCAAATCTCTTGTACAATGGTACATTTCTGTGCATAGCATTCACTTTCAAATTAATTTCCATTTGTGCATCATTCGAATATTTACTGGGGTGATATTACCTGGAGTGCGGCCAGTCGATTATATTTCCAGTAAGCGCATAGTTGACCTACTTTACATCTATATGTAGATATGCCTATGCATTGTTTTGTGTTTCAATTTATGAAATTAGCTCCAGCGGTTTGTTACAATACCTACCCTTTTCAGGTAGTTACCTACCAAGCTATCAACACTTTTCTCCTGCGTTGTACTACACCACCAACTTTGCAAAATATCTCCAGCGCAGTGTTACACTACCTATCTTGCTAAAGTATCTAGAGCTTTGTTTTACGCCACCAGACTAGAAAAAAACTCCCTCGTTGTGCTACACATCCTACCATTCTAAAAGTAGCTCTAGCTTTGTGTTACACCAAGTATCCTGCTAAACGTAGTTACAGCATTTTGTAACAATTCAAAACCTACTAAAAGTAGCTCCAGTGTTGTGCTACAACCTTTACTAACCTAAGTGGCTCCTATTTATGAAGCGCAGGGCTTGCGATTGACGACCATTACAACGGAGCCTGCGTTGTGGTACACGACGTGCAATGTCAAACGTAGCCACTGCGTCGTGTTACACGACCTGATATTTCAAACGATGCCCCTGCGTTGTGATACACGACCAAACTCGCTAACGTAGTCACTGGATCGCGTTACACGGCCGATCCATTCAAACGTACCTAATGCGCTGTGTTACTTATGCTTGCCCTGTCACAGTATTGCTTTCGTTGTGTTACAGAACCTACCCAACTAATCGTGGCGCCAGCAATGTCTTTCTAAACCGGTCCTGTCCACCGTCGCTCGTGTGTTGTGTTACCAGTCATTCTTGTCATCCTTGTGGTTGTGAAACATAGCATCCTCTCCTATTTCAACCAGGCAGGCTATGAATCCTAACAACCTGCGACACGAATGAATAGAATTAATCTGAGCAGAAATGCCGTCGCGCCGGCAACACTGTCTACAAGCCTATGGAAGTGCTGATGCCGGGAGAACTTGATCCCAGTGCCTCCGCTTGACAAGATGGCGCTCAGCCTTCAATGCGATTACTGCATACAAATCCCCTCAACTCTGACTTCCAAACGGCTTAGTGAGACCGGGTTTTGTTGGAAGACTGGCAAAGCTATTTAATTTGACTTTGTAATGAACGAACGTTGGAGGCTCTGCGAATCCATACAAATGTCTCATATTCTGTTGCCAGCAGTCGCAGACATTTTTTAGGACAATAATTTGTTCATTGTAAGACCAACTTTGGAAGTTTTTACCAGTTCTCTTATGACTTTACATTTTGGAATGCTGACTTCTCCTTCCTAATAAAAACTTTTATTTTATTTAATCAGGTCTTCCCAGTCTGCCTTCGTCGTCGTCTTATTGATGTTTTTTCACCGGTTGTGTTGAATCAGTCCCGATCTCCCATCACAGAAAAATCTCCTTAGGTTGAGTGCCGTACAATGTGCCATTGATAATGTCTATGTGTGGTAGCTCGGCTCTAATTCATCAATGAATGAAAATGTGATTGTATGATGGAGTGCGAAGTATCGTCGATAACCCAACAGTTCATACTTATGTATGCTAGTCCAACGACCACGCAGTTGTAATCCATGGGATTGGATTATGAAGTGCGGGATTTCATCGATAAATTAACATTCTGGTTAGTCTTTTGTACTTAAGCACTGGTAGTTTGAGTTCATCTCATATCACCCAGCTCAATGGATAACATCAACGATTGAGTGCCCCACTATCAATCACATACGAAAAGATTCAGGATTTGGAGGCGTGCACTCGAAGCGATTGTACGCAAGTTTGTTTTATGGTTGCAGGGAGGGTAGTGAAATCACGCATTACGATTAACTCACCGTGTGCATCTAACCCCGTCATTTGGAAGTTGTAATTCATAGCTATGGCACACTGTATAGTGTTTTGGTAGTCCGAAAGGAAATGGAACTATGTATTCAGATAAGTCTCGACTAAACCCTTTTGGTAGTATAGATCTTTTGTGATTGCACACTCATTTCCTTGCTATCCGTGTTGAAAAGATTGAACTTATGCATATTTTAAACAGCTTACAACATGAGTTAAATGACTACTTTGAATAGAGTTTATATGACTAGATATACTCAACAGTCCTGGAAGATAAATAAATTTGCATAATGTCTGAAGTCATATCTTGGTGAACAATATGGAAAAATCACTTGAGTAAAAATGTCATAATTTGGTCACCAGATACGTAATATCTGCAGAACTACGAATTGAAATATTTTCAATATAAAAACCTCGTACTAGTAGTAGTAGCAGCTAAACTCTTCTAGTGGTAGTTCCGAAGTAACGACACAGACACAGGCACAACATGTCAAGGGCTTTAATCAGCCTGCAAGGATTCATAGTTAGGGGTTCACTGCACAATCACATCAATTACCCTATTAGCTACGCTTGGTGTTTAAAATCCTTCATATAACTACTACTCGCTCTTATCTCTTCGATGTGTCATTATCTGTTGCTTTCCATCAAGCTATTTTTCAATTCAATAATCATCAATATGATTGTTCAATATAATGTCAAAAATCAAAAATTGTTAGTACTTTGTCTACATAGAGCATAATTACATCCTTTCACATGAGCATCGGCGCAACATTGAGACGACACGGTCTTGACTGTGTAGGGTTTGTCACCTGCAGTGTGGGACTGACTGTCGTAGGTATAGTACGTTTTGATGTGAGCGCGCTCCGCCTGAAATGCTGCGAGGTAAACGTTCCAGTAAAACTTTTCTTATATAGCTTATTATTCTTATTTTCTCCGCAAGATCTTATCGATTGACTAAATTACAGGCTACATATGATGCCTACATGCTATATATGATGCCTGAAGGTCAGTTACCTAGTTATTACAGGTAATCAGCAAATGCGGGACTCCGTCGAGACGTCTCGTGGCATGCTAATAGGGTTAACTGTCGTATATTCGACGAATCATTACCGGTACTTATGGTTCATCACTGAACCCTCATTACTGACTAATGAGTTCAACGGTTGATTGCAGCAGTACCATTAAATATATGTGTCAAATTACAACTGATAAATTTTAACTCGTCTCCGCTTTGTTCAAATGCTTTAAGAAATTTGACTTCAATTTTTTTTTCGAGTAAATCAGATGCAGTAAACGCAAAGTGAATCAGTTAAATGTGGTGACAAAATAAATCAGAAAGGCCGACCCATCTTCGAGGCCCTGCGTCTCCCAGGAAGTCCAGCCATATTTGTGGTATCTGGGTCCCTAAATGTTAAAGAAGTTTGTACGTAGGATAGTATATTAGGCCTAAATCTCAGAAGTGCATTTGCGCCTGCGTCGCCCTACTGATACATATCGTAAAAGTTTTGTGGGACCTGCGATCACCAAGTATGATTTTAGGAGATCGTTTTCTTGTATAGAGGTGATAAAATATTAACATTATCTGAACCTATTTTCAAAACTGTCTGTCCAATTCGCTTCAAAAACGCTCACATTTGCCCTAAAATGTTTTGCCACCGATTGATGCAGGGGCACTCCTAGGAATGTTTAGAAGGGAAAAATTCGGGGAATACTTCCTGGGCGTTCCAAAAAATCGATTGGAAACTATTAATAACACCTATGGGGCGTTTAACGATGTGTCATTCGATTGCAGCATAAGATGGCAACGATGGTACCTACGACTGAGCCAGCATTATCATTAAGTTGCTCACATACCAAACAAATCAAACTGCATGACAGATTTTTTCTCATGCTCGATACCTCTAACTGATTCAAAAGTCGACATTGAACTTAATGAACTTGTTGTTGGAGAGGAATTTGGAATCGTGTGAAGTGTGGATAAAATAAATAGGTAAAGAGAGCGAGATGAAACCGTTATCTCGGGCCCTACGTCATGCATTGCTTCCCCATAACAGTTATTGAGACCATGGAAACTTTTCATCGCGCGAGGGAACAAATGTCACACTGAAATAACAGCCTCATGTATGGGAAGAGTAGTAATCCCTACATGTAACCGTGATAAGGTATTGAAATCATGAAACGCCAATCATTCTGATATGTTGCAAATGAAAAGCGCTGGTCGTTCATTAGTGTGGTACCCAATGATAGACGAATCAATTAAAGTTTTTATTAATGCGTGAAGTGAATGCTCGTTGGATGTCTGAGTAAAAAATCTCACATCAAAAATTGAATAGAGAGGGAAAAGGAATGAATAATCAGGATTACACATCGACCATCGTTTCTTCCAAAATGCGATCATCCCAATAGCTGTTTGAGCGCTAACCCGGTACATCGAGGCGGAAGCAATCAATATTTCATATCTGAAGTTATGACAAAGGTGTTACACACATTTTTCTCTCGTCACGACCAACCGTCATCCATAGTTTATGGCAACATCAGCTCTTTCACGCCGGAAATATTTCAAAAAAACGTATCGAAGGAAGGGATACAACTATTTCGTTCGTCCGCTGACCACTCCAGTTCCTCATGACAAGCTGAATGAAGCGTCGTGGTAGTAATGGAATTATTTCGCAGAGCGTCAGGTAGTGTGAAACAGAGGTTAAGACGTATTGCTGCACTGATGTATTTCTGCCCTCCCCACTCAGTGTCAGAACACTCTTGCAGGATCTTAAAACTATTGAGTTTGTGTAACCAAAGATGAGCCCATTAACCCAAGGTATATGAGCCCATTGACCAAGGAATATGTTAGAAAAAGGTGTCTGTATAACCATGATACCACGAAATAGCTTCAAATTTGAATGAACGTTCAAAGTTGCATAAAGCGACTGTCCGCAGAAATTATTTAGTCATTTGTTTTAGGTATACGAATCTAATTGAAATCTGTTGGGGACGTGACTTGTAGAACACCTGTTACATAGAAAACCAACTCGTGACGAGTAGCACGGATGAAATAAATACTTTGAAAAATGTTGAAAGGAGTCTCATTAGTGAGACGCTAATGCAGGTAAGAGTGCCTGGTGCAGAAGCAAGTGGTAATGAGTCAGTGAATGAACACGGTGATAGCGTGGCACAAACACGCAGCCGGACCAAACCGAAAATAAACACCTAAAGGAAACATTAGCCAGCCTAGTTGTTCGTCAAGATAACGACGTCCTGTCGACAGATACGTGGCTGGTGGCAACTTATTCAAATTGCATTAAATATGTATTGCAATAAAAAGTTCACGCTAGTGGTTGATGTTCGATCATCCATGAACGGTAGTCATGAAAAATTCTCTCTTAATGAGTGTCGCGTTAATATGTTTCACAAGGTGTCATGTTCATGTGTTTCATAGGGTGTCACGTTCATTCAGCTAAATCAGAAAATGTAATACACGCGACGTGAATATATGTAGCAACAAGGAACCCTCAGAACTTGGTTTCAGGGATCAGGGTTTGTTTGACTTGCTGATCTGATCGTAAGAAGGAGGCAGAACTTATAGACATGTACGTAACAGTGCCCGACAGGGTTCTTCATACTAAGGGGCTGCATTGCTTCTTTATACTTAGGGGCTGCACGGTGGGTACAGGAAGGTACATGCCGTCTACCTTCCTGTAAATGTATTATTGATCCCGTGTTAAAGTCCTCCGCTCTTACTCCATTCACAACAGCAGAACACCGTAGATAAGCTAGCAGTGACTCATTCGTTGATGGTTGAGCTCTTCACTGCAATACTGTGTATTATATTTCAACATTTGTACGAGTAGCACTTGTCACATTACTAGACTATATTCTTGTCATGTAATTACAAGTAAAACTGTGTGAGTCGGTTGGCATTTATCTCAACAAATCGCGGTTTAATGTTTTCACTGAGCGCTAGCATGAGATAAAGCGATCCCTGAAAATGCCAACCAGCATTTGATTCAGCATCGTCAGACCTCAAACGCATAGTGATCTAAAGAGTATCATAGAACGATCATATACTAATCGGCTCTGTTATATGACCCATGCATGTATTCAGCGGAATTTGTAAACAACAACAAAGAGGACAACATCCTGGCAGGCCTGAGCAGGAAATATGTTTGTTATGAAATCAAACAAGGCCAGATGCGAACCTTAGCAGCAAAATGAACTAATTGGATTTATTAGAAAGCTTAGCGGCTTTTTGAATTAAACTTGATGCTCAATAAATGCACGTACATTTATGTTGGGATCAACCTTCTTCATTATTTTAAAATTGAATAAATTAGTTTAAAAAATTATTTGGAAGAAGTCCCTACACGTAGATGATGATTAAATTAATACATTTTCACAAAAAAATCCCAACGCGAAGCCATGCATATATACAGAGCTACAGCAGCGAAAGAAAATTAGTTTATGGTTACTCTAAAACCGAAGAAACAGACTCGACTATTCCCAAGTGAAATTTAACTTCATATTGAAAATGTTACGGTAATAAATCTGGACATTGCTTCCTAATGAATAATATCACTTAAATTTCCGAAGCGGTTGAATACCACGCGATAAATTAACTTTGAAGAATTTTCTTATTCCTCGATCATAAATGAATTTTTTTTTTACTTTGCATACATAACATCGTCACATGTATACACATGCAAATAGTTGTACGTTTGCACGAATTCCAATGTATAAACGAGTACACACAGGTGGGCACATCCAAAAATTTACGCACAGCGATACCCTTGTATTCACTAACATATACATTCCCTAGTACCAAAAAAAACGGCAATAATCCATCGAATTATTTGGCAGTTGAAAATTGAAAAAAATTCCTCATTCCCGTGTCTTCGAAATAACACAACTAGGTTAATTTTTTTGGGGCATCACATGAAACGAGCTCATTGTGTAATTAGGAATTATAAATAAAAACGAACCAGTCCAATTGTAAAGATGAACGGAAACAATGTCGTCATAATATCTGTATAATGTATAAACATTGCCAGTCGAGGAGACTACACTACCGGAAACTAATTTTGAATATTCAATCTCTGTCTAAAATACTAATATCATTGGAAAAATAATCATAGCCTTATCGATGATCGAACCCTCACCGCCAAGTGGATACACAGGTGCTATACCCACTACATCAAGAACGGCGTTAAATGGACACACTTATTAGAGATTGGGTATGTTGGTCAAAATAGTAGATGGAGATAACAAGGTAACTAACTGACTGTCGTCAAAAAATGTTGACTGTAAAGATTAAATAAATGATCTAAGAACTAGCAACCAACAACATTGTAAGCCCAAACAATCTAATGGGTCAGAGTAGTATCTTAACCACTGTACAGATTAGTAATTGTATTTTCCAAGGAAGTATGGGGTAGAATAATATATTATATTGGGTGCAATCGATATCGATGCTGGACTTGCACACGTTCATTTTAGTCATCTGCATTATAAATTTGTTATTTGTATTATTTTGTAATTTGGAGATTTTTCGCAAATAAAGGGGGCTGCAGTGAAGCTGCCACCTGATAGCCTTTTCTTACCCACGGCGTTTTATGGAATGACCTTTAACCATTTAAGAGACCAGCCGGAACGACCCCTCGGGGTCAGGTAGGCGCTAACCTAAAACCTCCAGCTCCCAATGGACGTCTGTTGTGAGGAGGGCCCGACATGCTATCCACTCGGCCCCCACTACATCAGATTCTATTCCCATATCATCAGATTCTAACAACTTAAGAGAGGGACATCATCGGCAATATTCAGAATTACGAAATTCATAAGTGAAATACGATGACAATTCTCAAGTGTGCTTTGCCAAAGGGCTCTCCTGGTTAAGAGTTTGATGGCGTACCGGTGTTGAAACATCCTTCTCAGAACATAATCATGTTCACCAGTATTTTTTTCAGGACAAACTTCACTTCAATGACATAAATACCAGCGTCAGGGCAGCTTGTTTCGTGGTGGGATTACGTGACATTTGACTAATGGTGGAATTATTCTCGAATACTGTTCTAGTTTTCTCATGGAACAAAGCTTTATAGAGCTCTTTCACATACAGATGGTGGAACAGCAATCATATCTTTCTCTCTAACTTTTCTCCCCCTAGTTCAATAAAACAGTTATCGAACACTGCTATTTGCCCTTTCAATGGAACGCTCATCATAAGTAAGCTGTTTGAGGAGTAGGTGTGATGAGGCTGATTTCCTCGTCTAAAAATTTCTGATAACATATTTTGTGAGCTCGCAGAAAAATGCTGATTATGAATATTAACGTAATACATTTTCATGAAGAATACCCAACGCACAGCCATGCACACTGTCCAAGTGACCGAGAAGGTATGATTGTAAATATTTGAATCGGGTGATTTCCTGTTGACCTTAAGTTTAATTGATTTATCACACATCATGACCAATGTTTCTAGGAAAGCAAACTGGTGAAATACTTTCAATTTTTACATTAAAATTAATGGATTCAGACTAGGAGTTTTGTTTAGTAAGGAATTCATTAAAGTCAGCCGTTGATGTGATAATTACAAATACATCATCGATATATCAAAACTAACGTCTAATCCTAGCCTACAACCTATGGTAAAAGTTCTATGAGAACATTCATCATAAATACATTACTTATTATTGGAGACAGACAGCTGCCTCTAGTTTGATCAAAAGTGTCACCATTATATGCCAATTAACAATGTTCAACGCAAAAGATCAATCAAACTAATTAGCGTATCTACTGAAAAATGTACTTCAAGCGCATTATTATTTACATATCATCTAATGAGAGCAATGGTGGCATCAATATGGAGATTGGAAAATAAAGAATCTACATGAGGTCATAATGATCTTGTTACTTTTTTTTATAAGTCTTCGGAGTTGACTAAATGACAGCAAGATATTTTACCAACAAGAGGACAAAGTAAAGCTACTATCCATTTCGAGAGATAATATGCGATCGAACCTGACCAAGTCACAATGGGCCTAAGAGGGTTGCCTTGCACGGCTCATGAATTTTTGGGAAGCCATACATATCCCAGAGTGAAGGCAAATATGCTCACAACAAAGCTTGCATGGTGTCTAATTCAGCTTGGGAGAGCGAAGTTAGCGAGTATGATAAGGTGTTGTTCTACCATCAGTGTGTGAAAAAAAGCTCCATAGAACTTCGTCCCATGAGAGAACTAGAGTAGTATTTAACAATAATTCCACAACTCGTCAATTCTCACGTAATCCCATCACAGAACAGCTGCCTCAAGGCGATGGCATTAATATCATCCCTTGTGAAGATTGTCCCAGAAAATACCATGGTGAAAGTAAAAAAATAATAATCATAAATAAAAAGGTTATTCATACACAGATGGTATGTAATTCTTTGTAACAATCAATTTATGCATAGTAAATCTAAGATCGGTGAAATGAACAAGATAAGGACCTGTAACTGAGTAATTGTAGCTGTGTACTAGCGGTGGGAGGCCTTTCACTTTCCTAGCTGAACATACGAACAAGACTCTTACCGAGACATGTCACGACGAGAAAGCTGTCAGGGTTAAGTTTTAATGTACACTATAAGTATGCACTGTATTTCGTTGACAAAAGGTGTTCTGTTCTGACATTAGGATCGTTTATATAACAGTTAATTAGAGTGGGAATTGCTAATTCAGCTATACGCCTAATTCATTGGGTACCAAAGAATGCGACGGTATGGTTGGGTCTAAGTGAGACAGGGAGTCACTGGCTAAACAAAAACATAAAACAGAGAAAATATCATCATTTTAGTATACAGAACGTAACAAAAAATGTTTCCTCGTGCACGCGCGGTGTGTTATTCTCGTGGAACAATAAGCTCTCTGTAACGTGTCACGACTGAAGGGCTATCATGGTAGGTTCGAGGTCCACAACAAGTGTGCGTTATGTCCTGATGAAATAAGATGTTTCTATCTGACATTGATATCTTTTGCATAGTAATTAGTATGAATTCTTTATTCAGACCGGCAGCCTAATCAATAGAATAGCAAAGAATGCAACGGCATGGGTGGATCTCTATGAGTTAGAGAATCACTGGCATAGTGAACAAAGAAAAAAAATGCATTCATACACCAACCAGTGTGGTATTTTTGTGGCACGGTAACAGAGTCCACATCTTATGCACGAAGAAACATGTATATCTACATCGCGTATAGAACAATTGTCCTCAAAGGCACAGATAATTTATTTTAGGGCCAGAACGATGTCAATATGGACAGGACACGCTGAGCTGAAATGGCAGGATTCTGCAACAGTGCAGTCGTGTTTGAACTGGCAGCTGCTATTTTTACAAAGACAAATAGAAAGAGAGATCAGAGAAACAGTATGTGAGGTTATGTTTGTGTTTTGTAGACAGGGTGGTAGTGTTGATGCTCTGAGCGAGCTGGAAAATATAGGTTTACGTTACCAGTTTTGCGTTAATCGTCATCGATTGTTTAACTCTGTCTGCCCCTCTCTGCGAGCAAGCAATAGAGTGGTACATTTCTGCTTGAAAGAAGATACACGGTTGCGCAGTTCCGAATGTCAGCTGGTAGCTTGTTGAAGCTCATTGGACCTGAAATAGTGAAAGCTTTGGCCCCACACTCTGTTCTTCTGAACTAAGTGTCAATGATATTTCCATTCCGTGTTGATCGTTGATGGGCCACATTTCGAATTGTCAATACAACACCCTTGGAACAGGAGAGCTTGTTCTGAATTTTAAAACTCGTACTACTTCTCTCAGTTCTAGTCGTACTTTGATGTTCAGCCACCCAAGTTTGTCACGTGATCTCTCTTTCTAAAATTACCATCGTGAGCTACTTTTGCGGTGAAGTTCATGCTACGTTGAATGCCTGCGAGTAATATTTTCGTGCACTTAGCCCAAATGGTGAGGCAGTAGTTTAAATGTGAAAAAATCAAAGCATTGATTACGAAAAATCTGGACTAAAGGTCGAGTTGTTTCTTCGTTCGACTAAGAAACAAGAGTGTATCATTCAGTTCGGAGCAGAGCTTATCAACATGATGTCTAAAGGTCATATTGGGATCAAGCCACACTCCCAGACTTTTGACTGTGTTGTCAAGAGGGATTTTTTTTAAGTGATGATGTTACGGGAAGGATGGGTCAACACCAGTACGCCATCAGAACTCGTTAACATGAGAGTCTTTGGTAAAGCACCCTAGAGAATAAACATCGTATTCCACTGAAGAAAACCGTAATTCTGAATACTGTCAATGATGTCCTCCTCCGAAAGTTGTAAGAATCTGCCTACTTTTATTAAGCAGGGGCTTTACATGAACACGTGCAAGTCCAGCATTGATATCGATAGCACCACATGCAATTATTTTTTTGGACAGTGGTTAAGATACTACTAGTACTATTAGATTGTTTGGCTGCACAATGTTTTCTTTTAGATAGTTTGTTACCATATTCTCTCCATCTGATATTTTGACCCACATACCCAATATAACGCCGTTCATGGTGTAGTGGGTAGTAGCCGCTTGGCGCTCCCGGGTTCGATCCTCGATGATGGCTTCGATCCTTTATTCAAATTATGTTGGTATTTTAGATAGGGGCTCAAACTTCCCTATAAGGTTCCAGCACTGTAGTCTCCACGAATGGCTTAATTATACAGTATTCAAATATCACTTTTTTATTGATTTAAATATTCCTACATTCGGACCTTGGATATATTAGGTTTTATTTTTTAAATTTGTTCAGCGTGCTCGCTACATGTGATGCCATAAAAATCAGTATTTCTGTTGCTTTGTTAAATCGGGCATGATGAATTTATTATTTTATTTCATAAAAAAAAAGATGAATCATTTACGTTCGTTCGGTACCATCTCCTGTACATGTTAGTATGTACAAGGATATCAATGTGCGTACATTTTCGAATATGCTTGCATGGGTGGACTCATTTATTTGTATGAATTTGTACAAACGTACAAGGATTTTGATGTGTATACAAATGCCGATGTTATGCATGTACTTTTGTAATGCATGGTTGTGCATTTTTTATTTTTGAAGTATACATGTTATTTTAGTCATCGTCTACGAATATATTAATTAAGTCATCATCCTTCTTACTTATATAATTTTAAACAGTAAATAAAAGACAAATTTATGAAAAAATCAGATAATGATGAATGGTGATCCCAACATATATGTACGAGCTTCACTAAAGTATCAATTGCAATTCAAAATGCTACAAATCTTTCTAATAATCTTGCTGAGTTTCATTCTGCTACTGCCGTCCACATCTGGACGTGATTAATTACATAACAAATTAATATTTCATGCTCAAGTCACCCACGATACTGTTCTTTCTTCTTGTTTATGAATTCCATCACTTCCGATGGCTTGGTCTTGAACCAGCGCCGATTGAAGTATAGTCTTTGTTCTTATGAGATCTGACTATGTAGGGCTTGACTTTACGAAATTTTTAACAGTATGACAAGAGAAGTCACAAATTTTTAAGATTGTCTCAACAATGTCACAAATGTATTGTTTGAATAGTGTTAACGGATCCTTGAAAAATTAATGATGGAACATTTGAGACGTTGGAATATTTGTAAGCCATAGATTACTAAACTATATCAAAATGACTGCATTACGGCAATTTAATATATCCTCTACAAGCACCGACCAAATCACTCGTCAGGAAGACCGAAAGAAGAATTGGAAAATCTTAAACTGTAAATACGCTCTGGTCTTAAAACTTGTATAAGAGAAAATCTGCTGCCTGCTCACACGAATATGAGACCTCATGACCCAGCAGTGTGGGTGAGACTATTACGGTAGCGTCCAGTAAAAAAGTGATCGATTGACAAATAAATCTGATGACGGACGAAGCAAACAAACTTGACTTCCAAACTCTACGAACAACTTCTAAATTGAACAGGCAATCGCAAACCCTAATCTCCAATATAAAGTCGTTCGTGAACACAAAAACCTTTGTGTCACTCAGGATAATGCAGTGAGGATCAAAATCGTCTCAAAGATTAACCGCCTGTATCGAGGACAAGTTTATTTCTATCTGATCATGTTCTCACAGAGAACCCACGTAAGCAACTCAATCTTGACCTCAATTGTCACAATACACCGAAATTTAACACAAACAAGAAACAAATTAAACGTAAAATGTTGTACGAGTCACAATTGGCCCAGATCTAAAGGCTCAACTTCGAAGCGGAACAACCATCAGACAATACACAAAAAAAATCGGCTCACACCCAAACTTTGACAACCAGTCAAATAGTTGAGGGAAGATTCAAGATTGTTATCCGTTCAGCTGATAAATCAAAAATCCTTGTGATCCTCAACATCCTCGATCGAGACTCAACTTAACAGTTGCAGCGTGAGGTCAACAAACTCATCTCCACGGCTAACAGCGTCATTGGGCATTAACTCCTCAATTCATCGTCGGGATTTACACTCATGGATATATTTATAGCC